>SNQJ01S0149261.1:0-23436 GCA_010110895.2 Picea sitchensis | reverse complement strand
GCCTCGGGTATCCTGTACAATTTCTTGTTCAAAGTAATAATAACACTACGAGGCCTAGACTCATATACAGCATGATGTTTCCATAAATAAGTTTGGCCCAAAAGAACATCACAAACTTCGAGAGGAGAAACATCACACAATACCTCGTCTTTGAAGGGATTGATGTCGTACGATAGTCAACACTATTGGCTGACGCGGAGATCGCTTCCTTGGCGAAGCCATCCAATGGTGTATGGTTGTGGGTGCGGCGTTGTTGGCAGGGCCAGCTGCTTGACGACCTCTACTGATATGAGGTTCTTCTGGCTACCACTATCAACAATGAAGTGCAGTGGGGTGCATTTTATCCGCATCTGTGAATGGAAGAAGCGCTCTCCTTCTTCTAGCTCATCTAGTTCACCAAGCTGGAGCTTGGTGGTAGCAATGGTGGCACTGCTTCACGTCAATGATCCATATTCCCCTTTCTGGTTGTGTCTTAGAGTCATAATATACATCTGATTCATAGGCTTTCACTTCGGCCACCAACGACTGCTTTGAGCAGAAGTCAACAGTGTTATGCCAAGGACTCTTATGGAAGTTGCACCACTTGCTGGTATCTTTCTTTGTCTTTCTGGTGTCCTTATTTTCTTGCGGCTTGGACTGGTTGTCCTGGTACTATCCATCTTTGCTTTGTCCTTTGTTCGGTGGGTTGGGGCCACCCTTTCCTGGCTTTTGTTGTGAGGGGTTCCCAGGCCCAAATTGTCGCGTCTTTTGTTTGAGCTTCTGCTCAATTTTGACGACAAATCGGTAGGCCACGCCCAAGGATGAGATGTCCAGAAATTCCATTTCGGTCTGGATGTATCTATGCAGAGCACGGAGATACTTGAGCACTAGATGTTGCTCTGAATCTTTGATACCCAACTTGGTGCGCAAGGTATGGAAGATATTTGTGAAATCTGGCACTTCTTGGTCTCTTTCTTGCCGCAGTGTGGTCCATTTGGTATACAGGTCGTCGTAACTTCCGACAGGGTAGTATTGTTACTTAATAACATCCCTAAAGGATTCCCAGGTGGTCATGACTGAAAATAATGAGGTTTTCTCTGTTTCCTTTTGCTCACAGAAAGTTTCCCACCAATCTTTGACATGGGGAATGGATTTGAGGAGCGCAAAAGTAATCTTTTCTTTATTCGAAAAGTTATGGACAGTAAAATACCTTTCTAGTAGATTCAACCACTTGTCTACAACATATGCATCTATCTGACCTTCAAATATATGAATATCGAAGTTTATTTATACCTTGAAGGGGGCGGTGCCTCTGTTCAAAGAAGATGTGTCGTCTGTTGGTAGCCGCTGAAGGATTTGCGTGAAACTATCCATCATCTCATTCCTCTGTTGCATGAGGGATTCCTCAATAAACAGTTTGAAAGGATCTCATGTCTCATCATCTTTATTTTCTCCTACCATGGTAGGTCTCTTGGGCATGCGAGAGCTTATTTCCTCAAGAGAAATAAGCTCGAGACCCAACTCTTTGTACTCCGACCTCGTTGGGGACATGCATTAAAACGATAAGGAGAAGACCGCTCTGATACCACTGATCTAGATTTTATGAGCAGAACGAAATGAATACAGATTATTAATAGGTTCTTAACACAAAATAACAGATATACAGTAAAACTAGTTTTCTATTCAATAACGAAATAAGCTAAAAATGTAAAATGCAATAGAAACAAGCTTGTTGGAATGGTGGCAACTTATCTCTGAGAAGAGACGTGACGGCAGCGCGCATTCGCAAGAAGAAGGTTACAATGAGGCTTTGAAGGCCTTTTTTACAATAATCAAGAAGTCCCTTTTTACAATAATCAAGAAGGCCCAAAACCCTAGACATCCAAAAACCTAACCCTAGGAGATGAAGCGCCAAAAGTCATGTGGGCCCCGTTTGGGTTAGTACATCAACTTCCTGGGGTCGTAACTTTTGCATACGATCTTTGTTTTAGGCGTGTGATAGCCCGTTGGAAAGGTATCATAGAGGAGATTCATTTTTGGGGCTCAAACATGCCTTCATATATCATTAGGGATCTTGATCCCGAAAAACCTTCATTTAGGCCCTCAAAATGGCCTCGGAAGTTAAAACTGCGAAAAATAGTAAATTGCCAAAATTGTCAGAAAACTGTTTTGAGCCAGTTGGAAAAGGTGGGTGGCCACCGATATCCATCTGGATCATTATTTGTTGAAATAGGTTACTTGAAGGGGTTATTTTGTAGGTACCCTAGGTCAGATAAGGGTCGGACAACACACAATCTTTATGGAGGATTACCTCTCTAGAGGGATCTGATCGACTGCGTTGTTAAGTCCACGAGGGCCCTTATAATTGATTTTGATACCTCCGATCTTTTGAAGGGAGTATTAGGCCCCTCTTGGATGAGGCATACCTACTTTAGTGAGGGAGGCCCCTTTTAAGCCACTATATCATGTTTGTGTGCATATTGGCCTTTTTATATATTTTGGTGTGCTCTTTGAATGTTAGATGGCCTTAGGATTTGTTTTATATCTCGACTATTGAGTCATCGTGGAGCCAGACCAGCTTCCTCACAGGTCTTTTCGTTTGTTGAAGTTACAACTGCATCTTGAGTCTTTGCCTTCTAAAGGCATAAATTTATCAAACGTGGTACACACACCTCCACCTACCAGACTTGTGATCATACAAGTATGAGTACTGAGTCAGGTCAGAAATATACTGGGAGTCCTTTGACTCCCATACCTACCGTGGTTAATGGTACTCCTTCTACACCTTCGACCACTCTAGTTTTAGTGCCATAGGTTCCCATATAGTACTTGTTGTAGTGCATGGTTATGAGGTAGATCTGGTGAAGTACATTGTTGATGCACTTAGTTTGATTTATTTGCATATCATGTAGTGCATTGTGAGAGGCATTGGTTAGTGTCTTTAGTATATGATTGGCTTATGAGTGGTACATATTTGAGGGTTTTTGGTTAAGGTGTATAGCTAAATTTATTGGTACAGTTTGAGGTTTCACTACAGTGAAGGTTTGATGCATTATTCAATGTAAGAGTTTATGGTATTTGGCTTATGGATAGTTTGATGTATTGACAAAGGACTTTTGATGGTTATATTGGCATATATATTTGGTATATGGTTGAGGTACATGTTGGGTACATGTTGAGACATATAGTTGATGAGTTGGAACATACATGAGGTGTATGATATGGTGATGTTGGTACAACTTGATGAATCATAGTTTGATATATAGCTGATGCATGATTCATACATACTTGTTACATTGTTAGAGACACTTGCTAGTAGTATTGCTGGCACATGGTTTATGGATGATGCGACATATATGTGTTGGTATACTTTTAGAATTAGATATTGATTGTGGTACATCTTGTTGATGTTTGTGAGTAGTCTTGGTTGATGCACATCTTGGTGATATTGTGCATATGGTTGAGAGTTGTCTTGGTGATTGATATTGGTGAATAGATATGATTTGGTTGATGAGGCAGGTCGACGTGACAGGTTGTGTTGTGCATAGTTGATGCACTTGTGTTGGTACAGGTTTGGTGCATGGTTAATGCACTGGTTCATGATACAGGTTGAGGTATAGGTTGAGGTATAGGTTGATGCATGATTGATGCATGGTACAAGTTGTTTTGACAGTGACAGGTTGGAAATGTTGATAGGTTACAGGTTAACAATGACAAAGTGATAGTGCTAGTGGTTGATTCAGTGATTGTGAAAGATTTTCTACATTTGGAATTTATATTTTAGGGCGAAAGGATGGGGAAAGGAAAGGGGGTTGTAGCCTCCTTCCAGTTGGTGCTGAAGAATCAAAGAGTTGGATATTCCTTCAGGTTGGAGTCTAAGAACTAGGTGGTTGTATCCACCTTCCAGTTGTAGCCGGAGAACCTAGGGGTATGTATCCTCCTTCTGGTTGGAGCCAAAGAATTAGGGAGCTGGAGATTCCTTTAGGTTGGATCCCGATAAACTAGGGGGTTGGAGCCTCCTTCTAGTTGGAGATAGAGAATTGGAAGTTGGTGCTTCCTTGAATGTAATTCTTTGACATATAAGAAAATAATTACATGGTTTTCTCTCACATTGGGTTTCCACGTAAATATTGGTGTTATGTGTATTGTGTAGATGTGTTTATTATTGTTTATTATGCACTGATGGATGTTAATGTTTATGATACAATAATATATTGATGATGAACTGATGAACATGGTTGAATAAGTTAAAGGAACATAAAATGTGGTTAAAAGTGGTATAAATTTCTCATTATTGATTCACCGCCCCTTCTCAGTAATCCAACATTTTGTATAAGAGCGGGATCATGGAATACACTAAAAATGGAGTACCAATGTTTTATGGTAAGAGTGGTCTAGAGTATGAGATATGGAGCATAAGGACAAAAGTATTTTTAAAGGCACAAGGATATAATATTTGGAAATTAGTTGTGATAAGATACAATGCTACAAAGAAAACAAAGACTGTAGCCAAGAAGGAATTGAAGAAGAAGAACAAAATAACAATGGATTTGATCATGGAAGGACTATGTGATTAAACAAAGGACAAAGTGGGTAAATGTTCATAAACTAAATAACTTTGGGATAAGCTACATGATATCTATTTTTCTCCCACCATAGAGTTAGAGATTGCTAAAGAAGGTATAGGTACAAAATAGGAAGAAAGATGATCATCATGTCAAACTGATTTAGAAGAAGAAGAGGGGGAAATCAACATATGTGAGTTCTTTTTATTTAATTGTGAAAAGTGTGGACATATTGAAATTGAATGCCCTGATTTGAATATTGAAAGTGACAAGACAAAAAATCCCAATGAAATAGAAGACAATTATGAGATTGAAAATGAAAATCATCATAAAATAGAATTCAGTCAAGGAGAAAGAGAACTTGAAGATGAAATACTCACCTTGAATATACAACTTGAAGAAGAAAAGTGAACAAAATAAGTCATGAGGAATCAAATGATGAATAAGGAACAAGAGGTAGAGAACCTTGAAGAAGAAGTTGTTGTGTTAAGAGTAAAATTTGTCAATCTCAACAAAAACATTGAAGAAGCATCCACATCATCAGTAAATATAGTTGAAGAGAAATTCCACATGTCATTGGAAGGGAAAAGTGAAGAGAATCCTAAGAGTTATGCATAAGTCATCAGAGGTTCTATAAAGAAGGAAGAATAGAATCCCTTAAAGAAGAATATTCCAAAAGGACAAAAGACTCAAGAAGAATAGTACATAATAGATGGACATTGAAGAAGACCTTCTGCATTCAAACAACCAAGAAACTTTCATAATGAAGGAGTCAATAGAAGAGAAGATCATGATCAACCAAAGAATGATTTAAGAAGGACTATGACACAAAGAAAATAATCCACTCCCAAGGATGTAATTTTTTTTTATGGTCATTGTTTTTATTGTACTAAATTTGGACATAAGGTTGCATATTACAAGACTTATGTATTAAATGTTCAAGCAAGAAATGCTTATGTGGCACCACATAGCATTGAATGTTACAAATCTCATAAATATGGACACATAACTAATGATTGTAGAAGCATGATCAATAATCCTATGAAAGAGAACATCGATATCAAATATAAGAAAGTATGTAAAATCAAACAAGAAGAATAGATGAACAAAGACCAGGTCCCAGAGATCGCAACATTAGAAATAATATGAGATTAAGACAAATCTACAAATAAAAATGAAGATGTTCGATACATAAAGGTTTGGATAAGAAATGAAAGAAAACATGAGGAAGTAAACAAGGAACAGGTTCATGAGATTATACTTTTAGGAATTATAGAGTGAGATCAATCCATAGGTAGAAATGGAGAAGTCAAAGTTCAGAGAGATGATGACTCTATAGATGAAGGGGATTATGAGTCTGCATCAGAGAAGGTATTCTTCTAAGTCATCTTCCTTAGAGACTCCCGGGTAATATGAATATTATATAGGGGGAGTCTATGCAGTAGATGATACAGATCAGAGAACCATCCTTTGAGCAGCTTACAAAGTTTGAGTAGACATACTTAAAGAAGTCGGTTAGCGAAAGTAAAATACGATAGATTGATCAGTTGGAAAATTACACAGGAAAAAGTCTATGATTGTATTCATACATAGATATCTTCAACACATCTTGTTCCATATATGAAAATTTTGATTTACAGATTGAGAAGACCATTGGACATAGTTGACATTTGATGATCAATTGCAGTAGTGAAGACTTCATGATAGTAGAGTGATAGATGGTTCAACATTGTGGACAATTGAGTAGTAGAGTCTTGAATAGTATGGACAGAGATGGATTCATATCTTGTTTCAAAAACAAATGCCTAAGACAGGGACGAGGTGGTAGCAAGGATGGTTGACCCAAAAATGACCAGGTTCGGGGCCATGAGCCTGGATGAACATGCGACAACCATAGAGAAATTGACTCAAGAGGTCCTTAGAGCCATAGAAGAAATCAGAGTGGTAGAAACAACAAAGGTTCCCCTAGTGGCCCCGGTGCAAGATAGAGGATTCCCTATGACACAGGATGCACAAACAAGGGGATTGTTCACAATAAAGCAAGTGCAACGAGTAATTGATCAACTGCAAGACAACCCAGACCTCGTAGAAATTATAGGGCCCCCTACCGACAACCTAGATGAAATCCGTGTAGGTCCAAGCGATAGTGAGCTAATAGAAATTGATGAGATCGTCAGGTTAGATAACCCTAAAATTACAACACCATAGGTTGGATCACCGGGGGATGTTTCATCTCAGCCGGAGATAGTAGGAACATAAGGAAGAAAAATTTCACCAAACCCTCTCTACAAATTGATAAACATCTATGATGATGAAGAAAGTCCAGAGGTATCCCTAGTGACTCATGTACAGATCACAGAGGAAAAAGAGCTCGAGAAGGAATTTTCCCCAGCTCCCGATGCTCAAATTCAGAGCCCTTCATAGAATGAACATGAGGTCAAAAGTGTCTTAGACACTGAGCCACTTGAGGTACCAGAAACTCAAAAGGACAGTCTAATGAATGAGCTAGGGTCAGGCGAATAAAAAGAAGAAGCTCCTCATTAGGAAATCGACATCTCAACGGTCGATTATCAAGTACGTATCGAGCCTACCCCCGATGCTTCAATTTCAACCAGTACTCAACCTCCCGATGAGACAAAAATAGAGGCTGGACATTCGGGACACATGGAGGAGGTTAGAGAACCCAGTCTTGAACAAATATACACCATCAAGAGCCTGGGAAATATGCTCACCTGGGGAGATCAACAAATACTTGAACCTGTGGATGAATTCGTTGACATACATTCCATCACTTGTGACCATAAAAGGAAATCTATCATACATAGAACCACCAAGAAGAGGAGGATTATTCTAGATCGCTCCATCCTCATCAAAATGGAGGAAAAACTTATCAACACAGAGCCTGCCAAGACTTCCGAACTTATCGGTGCATGGATGGCAATCACGAATGCCACCCTAGACAAAGAGAAAATGGATGAAGAGGAATTGGCTTCTTCTCTAAAGGAATTGGAACATTTGTGCCACTTGGTGAAATATTACCAGGACACCACACAAGCCACGGTGTTCCTAAGGAGAAAATTCTAGGAGGCCTACAACAAATTTACAGATGAACGACACCTATTCACTGCAAGTATAGTCGAGCTTCAAGAAGACACCCTCATGGCATTGGTGACATGCACAGATATGGAGAAGTGGTATGAGAAAGCACACCAAGCTGTGGAAAGGATCGACTATATCAGCGTGGTGCAATAGAGTCGAGAAGCCGAAGAACATGACATCTTATTGCTAAGCGAAAGAAACAACACCCGCATAAGGAAATCGATTGAATATTGGGTGAAAATGGCTCAGGAACCTCATCGAGAAATCCAAGAGAAATGGGACGAGTGCGAGAAGAGCTAGACCAAGATCAACCGGGCAATGAGAGACATCGGCCTCCCCGAATTCGACACACCTGATGAATTTGTCGACTTGCACGAAATAGTCAAATCACATACCAAACAAGAATCATCATGGGATGCGGAAATAGAAAAGGTGGAAGACATGGCACCAGGATAGGTGCAACAGTTCATGGAGCACCCGATCAAAGCTCGATCCATGTTGCAGTAGTTAGTGCCAAAATAGTCAAGTATCGAGCATGGGCAATAGAGATAAGAGATATCCTTTCATCCCCAATGGAGCAACATAGATTCCCATATGATAACACATGTGAGGATCTCTTCATCAAATGATCAGAGTACAAGAAGAGTTATCCACTCAAGTGAGATCATTTGATGACTCTTTGCAGACCAATAAAATAAATTGCCATGTGGTGAGTTTGTTTTACTTAGATACACTTTAATAGTTATTTTTAGTTAATAGTTTTTTATAAATAGGAGGTTCGACCTGTTAGAAAAGGTCGATGGTTGTTGCAAAGATCCTCATTTTTTGGATTTGTAAAGAACTATTTTGGAGCTTCCTTTAATTGAGAAGTCTTGTTTAGGACTAGAGACAAGTTTGTGTTTTTCATCAAAAGTGTGTATGATTGGATGTGAAGAAGAATTATTTCTGATTTCATCTCATGAATGGATGTCGTAACGAGTAAGAGAATCTAAATATGTTGATAAGTTATCTGATTCAATGATTTTATAGTTCTTTTCTTTAATGATGAAAATTAAATCGTTGTGTTAATATGTGATTGATGATTATAGTTAAGGAAACTATTCTTCTTACCATCGTTTATCGCATGCATGTTTTCTTCTGATAAATTGTATCTTTGTCAATAATTGGAACACCGATAGGTTAATGTATTAGTACTAGGCTTATGGTGTAGAATCATTGTCCGCATGCTAGAGTGAAAGGGTTATCCCAAGCTCAGCCTTCTCCAATGGTTAAGTTTTCCCACCTTCTTACCTAGTTGGTTTATACCTACTTTTATCTTGTATTGGTCCCACCTATAAGAGAAAATACAAAAAGAGAATGTATGAACTGAAGGAGAAGCTTTCAATAGAAAACGCAAAGCCCATCGATTATTTGGCTAAATCGCAAGATCTGGAGAACCATTCCACCATTAAATGTTGCAGAGTCTAATTGGGCCTCGGTGGCGGGTTTGGTTCCTGTTGTTGATTTAAATGGATTTAGGACCCCTCAATAGAATTGGCGCTACAAGGAGGGCCTGAAGAATGAATGGCTAACAATATTTTTTACAAAATATTTCACATAGCCTGTAGATTCAAAACAACCCACATGCATGGCTAGTCATTCCCAAGACAACCCACACACACTGAGTACTCCTGAAATGAGTAACTCACCCCAACACAAGGAATAACATATGCTCCTTGATATATCTTACGCTCTTCCTAAAGAGGAATTGAACCAATTCAGAAGAATCACAAGATATTATGTCTGACAGATCGGTGCATTGCCTTTAGCTCCGTTACTTCATCGAAGAAAACAAATAAGCATACCAGTGGTCGAGTCCCCCGACCAGGTTTTTTTGCACACAATAGAAGACCTCATAGATTTCTCCCTCACTGAAATTGAACATCCTCTTAATCTAATCCCTGAAACACCAACCGACAACTTCTCTGAGCCCGACGATTTTTCGAAAGAAGAAGGGTTTAACTCAGAATGCTCAGTTTCGGAATCTGAAGACATGGAAGATAACAATGAACATAATGAAGAAATGGGAAACCCACCTCAGAATAATAAGCCTTGGTTGACCAGAGATGCTTTGGCCATCCCTGGATGAGTACATAACCTTCCCTGACATCCACATAAGTTACTCCCTAAATTTGACCCTGAAACCTCAGGATTTCCTGAAGACCATATCGAAAAATTCATACTAGCTATCAGACTGATGAATGTCCAACATGAAGATGTAGTTTGCAGGATATTCCCCTACACTTTTGATAACTCAGCCTCCACATGGTATTTTAACTTTCCTGTAGGATACATAACTAGTTAGATGAAGTTTCAAAAGGATTTTGAGATAAATTTGCAGAAAAAACCATTACAGAAGTTTTGATGGTTGATTTGTTTGTCGAATCCATGAGTTAAAAGGAGAAGGTTAAAGACTTCAATCAAATATTTACCACTATCTTAAAAAAATTCTAACCCGAAGATAAACCTACTCAGGAGTTGCAAATCGAAGTATAGGCCAATGCTCTCCCAGCTTCTATTTCCAAGTTTTTGAAAAGGGCTCCCAAACCAACCTTAGCTGAGAATTTTGAAGAAGCCAAAATGATAGATTTTCAAATGAAAGGGTAAAAAGAAGGCCAGGTCTCATTAGTTAAGAAAGAATTTTAGCCTCCTCCCAGGAGAGGAATCCTGTTGACTAGACCCCCAGGGAAACAAACAGAACAAGGTCTCGAAAAGGGAAGTGGAGACATAGAAGACCTTCAACGCATGGTCAAGAAGTTGTCAAATGAAATCATAGACATGAAGAGAAGTGAAGGGGAGGGAAACCAATGCCAAAGGCCCTATAAACCCTTCTTTAAAAGAAATACGCCTTTCAAAGAAATTGAACCTCCCCCAACTAACTTAAACATCGATCTGGGAAATGTAGCATCCGACTCTTTATGTACCTACCATCAAGAGAAACACTCTGAAAGAGACTGCCCTCAATGGGTGCATGCCATGAATTTGATGTCCAATCGGTTTCTAGATGAAGTTTCCCTAACAAAACAACCCAACGAATCAATCATGAATATTGACGATCAGGAACAAGTTGATCCACTAGAAGAAACAACCATGTTGATATGAGACCCTGAACTACCTATGCCTTTCGATGACCTATTTGAGATTCAAGAACTACCCTCTCAAGTCTTGGTTGTGCAAACACGAAGTAGGGGTCAACCTATCTCAAACAACCTTACTACGACCCTAACCTTGGGAGGAAAACCAACTCCTGATCACCTGAAAGCACCTTTTTCTCCCCGAAGAAACCCTATAAACATCCATACATGAGAATCACCCAAGCTATACTACAATATAGTAGAAGACTTGAAAAAGTTGAAAGTAAATATATCGTTCATGGATATATGTCGGATCCCTCAACAGAAGGACTTTCTGTTACAAGCATTGAAATTAGTAGAAAATCATGCAACAAGCACTGACCAAGGAGGAAATCTAACTCTCATGGATATAAGAGATAAACCAATTGTGAACACATGTTATAAGGATAATAAGGGAAAACCTTTTGTCCCACTGTTCCTTTTGACGTTTGAAGTCTTCAATATAAACCTCCATAATTGTTTGGTTGAATCAGGAGCATCCTCCAATGTTATGCCATTATCTATTTGCAAAATATTAAACACAATCCCTCTCAAAATAGATAAGCATGTGATACATCTAGACAGAACCCAAGTGAAGGTCATGGGAGAACTCAAAGATGTAATGATCAGAATAGAGACACAACCTAAATTTGTGCAAGTAATTGAAATCATTGTAGTAGATATCCCAGAAGCTTATGGATTGTTATTAAATCGAGATTGGTCTGAGAAGTTAAACAAATAATTTAGTATAGACTGGGATCACCTTTGGATGACATTAAATGGACACACAAATATGATCAAGATCGATAGGGAAAGATATGTAAAACATACTCTCACTGACTTATAAACCCTCAATGAACCCTCATCGGCATATTTCCCCGTGCTAGGAAATTGTTCCTGTGAATCTAATTTTGAGAACTTACCCCCCCTCTCATCTGATGTCCCTCTTACTCAAAACTCTGAAATGTTTTTTCAAGAGAAATTGTCGACAACGACAAAGGAAACCCTCTTCTGTCAAGAACCTGTGTTAGAAATCATAGAACAAACAGGAGGAGAGGAGGAAAGTGACAAGGAAGAGGAAGCTGATAGAAAAACCCTAGAACTTTGGACCTTATACTTTGATGGTTCTAAATCGAAATAAGGGTCAGGGGCAGGGTGCATCCTCATTGATCCAAAGGGTAAATGAAATTTCCTGTCATGTAGACTAGAATTTGAATGCACAAAAAACACCGTCGATTATGAAGCTCTAGTACAAGGGAAAAATAAATCCATGGACTTAAACATTAAAGAATTGAAGGGTTTTGGAGATTTTGAAATCATCATTAGACAAGTAAGGAACATTATACATTGCAACTCTCCACACCTGAGGAATTACCAACAGGAAGTGCACCAGCTAATCGATCATTTTGAAGCCTTCAACATTACAATGATCCCTAGAACAAAGAACATTCTTATTGATTCTCTGGCCACCGCTGCCTCAAGTCTATCACCTCTAGAATATTATGAAGCCTCCCGGTTCACTGTGGAACTAATATACAAACCTTTGGTGCCCAAAAATATCTCTAATTGGAAGGTATTTGAAGGAGATGAACAAATCATAAATATTTGACCAATCAAGATAATTTTAAAGACATGGCTATTGATGAGAAGTATTCTAGGAGAAATTAGCAAAAACCGATCCTCAGACAGATCAACCGACTAACAAACCAAGGTCTCATAGGATACTGAAGGGAATAGCCAATATAGAAAACCTTTTTTACCTAAGGGAAATATTTAAAGGATAAAAGAACGTGAAGATAGGGAGTTCTTGTCCCATGCACGAAACTATAAATTTAGGAACCCCGGAAAACCCCAAAAATATAAATCTCGGCAAGACAATATCTAAAGAGGAAAGGAAGGCCTATCTCAAACTTTTCAGACAGTATCAAGATGTTTTTGCATGGTCCTACCGAAATCTGAAAACTTATGATACTCATATGATTCAACACACCATCCCATTAAAACCTGAAGTGAAACCCCTCCAATAGAAAATCTAGAAATACCACCCATCCCTGGAGCCTCTCATGTGTCAGGAGTTAAAGAAAATACTAGATGCCAAGATCATTTTCCAGGTTAGACACTCTACATGGGTAGAAAATTTGGTTCCTATGAGGAAAACGTCTGGGGAGATCCGCCTATGCGTATATTTCAGAAACCTCAACATAGATTCAGAAAAGGAAAACTACCCTGTTCCATCGATGGATAAACTTTTGTAGACCGTGTCAAGCTTTGTGATTTTCTCCCTGCTGGATGGTTTCTCATGTTACAACCAGGTTCTAGTTTCATAAGGAGACCGATTGAAAACTACCTTCCGAACCAAGTGGAAAACCTTCGCTTATAAACGTATTCCCTTTGGGTTAATCAATGCAGGGGAAACCTTCCAGAGGGCCATGGACGCAGATTTTTGAGGACTAATTAACAAATGTGTAGTAGTATATTTGGATGAGATGACTGTGTATTCAAAGAACAAAGAAGATCACATCCAACATTTAACCCAGATTTTTGAAAGGTGTAGGAAATGCGGTATATCCTTAAACACTAAGAAAACTATTTTTGATATCGAGGAAGGTAAGTTGTTAGGCCACATTATATCTCAAGTAGGCATTCACAGAGACCCGGAATGGATTAGGGCTATATCTCAACTTCCATTACCCCACAACAAAAAGGCTATGCAATCATTCTTTGGGAAAATCAATTTTGTGAGGAAATTCACCCCCGATTTCATTGAAACGATCAAACCCTTACAAAAGATAATCCGTAAAGATGTTGAATTCAAATGGGACAATGAACAAAAACATGATTTCAATGATATTAAGACTACAATATCCCAAGCCCCAGTGTTGCAAATTCCTGACTTTAGTAAATATTTCTTCCTCTATACTTTCACCTCCGACCAATCGTTAGCTGCAGTATTGACTCAGAAGGATGATGACATCAACGAGTCCTCGATATCATTCATGAGCACTAATCTCCAAGGGGTTGAATAGAATTATCCTGCTATAGACAAGCAGGCTTATGTTGTATACAAAGAAGTGCAACACTTCAGGTCTTACATCCTTAAGAACCATACCAAAGCCATCGTGCCTCAACCTACAGTCTGATCCCTATTCACTCAACAAGAGATGGGGGAAAGAAGAGGAAACTGGATGGCAGTAGTCCAAGAATTTGATCTAGATATAAAACCTGCTAAACTGGTTAAGGGACAAGGGTTATGAAAACTAGCAGTTGATTCCCAGGACAAAGTAAATGAAGACCTTGGATGGGATAATGAATTTTCATTAGGGTGTGGTGAAGCTTCATACATCTCCCCAAGGTGAGAGTCTTGGTACGAGAAACTAACTTATCTCCTGCATCATGGGACTTTCCGAGAAAACCTAAAACCTAGGGAAAGGAGATCCCTCAGGTTAAAACCCGCACAATATCGCCTCATAAATTTGGTTCTCTTCCGTGTTAATTATGATGGGGTACTTTTAAGATGTCTTGAACGAGAAGATGCAGACAAAGTTCTGAAGGAGATCCATGTTGGTCCTGCAGGTGGACATTTCACAGGAAACACCACTGCACATAAAATAATGATAATAGTCTATTATTGGCCTACCTTGTTCAGGGATTCTCACACATACGCTAGAAACTGTAAAACTTTTCAAATAAGCGTGTGGAGGGAGAAGAGAGAAACTATCCCACTCTAATCGGTGGTTGTTTCTAGGCCATTCGAGAAATGGGGGTTATATATCATAGGAGAAATTACACCAAGTTCTTCAAAACATCATAGATATATACTAACCACCATAGATGATTTCACGAAATGGGAAGGGGCCATCCCTCTGACCCATGTAAACGAAAAGGTGGTGATCCAATTCATAGAACAACAGCTGATCACAAGGTTCGATGTTCCTTCCATCCTTATTTTTGATAATGCAACTTACTTTTCTTCCACCTTATTAAAAGATTTTTCTCGGGACAAAGGAATCATAATGAGATACTCTGCAAACTACTATCCACAGGGGAACAGAGTGGCAGAATCAACTAATAAGAACCTAGTGAGAATATTAAAGAAAACAGTTGCAGACAACCATATGAATTGGCACGCTGCACTTCATAATTCTTTATGGGCCGATAGAGTTACACCCAAAGAAGCTATAGGGAATTCCCCATACTTTCTAGTATACGAACAAGAATCCATTCTCCCGAACGAGCTATATCTTCCATCTCTTCAACTTGCTTAGGATTCTAGAGGACAACCCTCAACAGTCATACAACAAACAATTGATAGTCTCCTCATGTTGGAAGAATAAAGGGAGAAAGAAAAATTAAAGTTCATATCTCATCAGCAGATAGTTAAAAGGTGGTTTGATAATCATAAGGCTAAAGAAAAGAATTTTTAAGTGGGAGACTTAGTACTAAAATGGGACAGAGGAAATGAGTCAAAAGGAAAACATTTTAAGTTTCAGAATCTATGGCTCAGACCTTTTCAGGTGTCTGAGAATATTGGGGTAGGCACGTATCAACTATAGAATCTGAGGGGGGAATCTGATGCCCTCCCGGTGAATGGCCAATCCCTAAAACATATTTCCATTAAGAAAAAAAAAAAAAAAAATGTTTGTGCTTTCATGATGTTTTGTTTTAGCTAGGTCGATTGCAGAATGCATTTTGTTTTTGTTTTTTTATTATAGTAATTCTACGCTTTTGAATATTTTGTTTAACAAGATGATGGTTGACCTCAATTCAAGCGATATGACGAACTCTATTCTCGACTCTTCTCTCACATACAACAAAATAAGCACTAGGGGACTTGCGGTTGTTTTAAGGGGTTCTCTATCTAACCTGTGCAGATGAATAACCTTGGAAAAGTTATGAAGTGTCTGCTTGGTGGCCTAGTAAAACCTTAAGGGAAAGATGGTAAGTTGGAAAGGACTACATGTACCTCAGAGACAGAGCTAGAAAGTTTCATCTTAACCATCTCATTTTCCAAATAACATACGTCCTCCTCTCCCACTCACTCAGGGCACTCTGCCGAAATAAAATCAAATATATCAAATGAGCTCAAAATAGGAGAGGATATGCAGATAACTCCACCAGGGCTATGGACGCTCACTAGTAGCAAAGAAACACCATAGAAAGTGAGTAAGGGTAACTAAAAGTCCTAGTGCCAGTGAATTCTTTACTATACTCTTTTCAAAAAGGGCATGAGTCAAGGTTACAGGAAACAAAAGAGAAATAAAGGTTGAAAGCCCCACAGGCAGGTCGAAATGCACCAACCAGAGATTTTCAAATGCAAGGATAAAAGAGGCCCTAATAAAAAATACCAGTTAAGTTCTTAACCATCTTTTGCATCATCCGAGCCCAAGGTAGGAACATAGATTCTTCTTTCTCCCAATAAGTCTCCATTTGTTGAGCACTCAACACACCCTAAAAATCCTATGTCAAATTTTTACTTTCTAGGTACCACTTGATCTTTGCACTGTCTGATTCGACTTCATTTTGAGAAATGTTTTGTCTTTCCTTATTATCATGACTCTCATCGACTATTCAGGATTGTTTGAAACTTACGAAACCCCATGGATTAAAAGGCCTTAACACCTGAATAAAGAATCAATAGCCAAAACATTTCACCCGACATGCTCATATTCAACATCAGAAGGAATTCAAAGAAGGAAAAGAACCACTCAGGAAACCTCAGTCACTGAGCACCGATCTCCGTCGGCATTGGCAGAAGGAAGTTTTTGTTTTCACGAAAGTCTTGCATAAGGATATTGTCGATCGTCGATTCCCCTTCAACATCGGTAAAAGACAAGGGGAATAGACGTTAACAAAGAAAGAAAAGATATTGTCGATATTTGATACTCGACGCGCTTATCGGAATTGGGGAAAACCTAAAAGGATCGTAATGAACATTCTAACCATGCTAAAGAGTACACCCGATCGTCGATCCCTGATGCGTTTTCGACATTGAGACTTTTTCGAGGAAGTTAATCCGAAGAAAGCACTTGATAGGTTTATCGTCGATCACCGACCCTGGATACTTTTTCGACATCAAAAAGATAAGGTTTGTTTTAGAACGAATAACTTAAGGAAAGTCTCGATTCTGATTAATGCACACAAATTAGGTCATCGGTCTTCAACGCCACGTGTCTTTACTAGATTGCAGAACCCTACGGTCTAGTTTTACCACGAGTTATTCTGGGTTCCCTAGGTCTGAGACACACCTCTGAGTCAAATTTTCCATGACAACATTGTATAGTGAGATTGATCAGTGTCAAAGCTTTTGCAAAAGGACATCAACGAAAACGTTCATAGCACATTCCCAATCCCTGATCCACCAACTAAGAGAGCAACACAATGGGACGTTTTAGCGCTAGATACGATCATATTTTGAGCATTTAAGGGGATAATTAATACCAAATCCTGCATTAGTTCCTACCTCATGAGCCAATCAAAACAGTCATTAAAATCACCGATATACCACATCACCCCCATGCCTCCATCGTCAACCCACGATGAATTTATGTTGCAGATATTCGGTGGCAGATTTGTTTAAATTTCACTCATCTCCCAAATTGAATGGCTGATGCGACGCGGTAAGTTCTTCCCTGTTTTAAATTCTCTTGAGACGTTGTAAACGAAATCATTTTGTGCGTAAGGAGATTCAGAGCATCCGAAGAAGAAAGACGAGTAATTCAAAGGCTACAGAGATCCCATGAGTATCAAAATAACCGGTTTTAGAAAGCTTTACAGGTATGTATCCAAGTCTGTGGATTCTACATGGTTACAGTTCATATATTTTTTATATGGTTTTGTTCTTTACACAGTCTCTAAAATTTTATTGTAAGTTGCAGGAACAATGTCTCTAAGAAAGCCAACCACCAGACGATCCCCGAGGGCATCGAAGCCGAAAGAACTAGAGGTAGGCGGAGACTCTTCTGCAGGGGCCACAAGTCAATTAGAATACACTCCGAGGTCAGAACATTTCATCAAAACAACAACAGAGAAGGTTTGTATCCAGCCTTCGGTCTTTTGAGATACAAAGGCCAGTACGAGGTCCAATATGGCACTCCCACATTGGGGAGAACTCTTTAACAAGATCAACCGGGAGGAATACCCAGAATATGTCCCACATAGTGATACATAAATGAGATCGCTCGAAGATGAAGTGTTCCTGAACATCCGACGGTTGTACTTCCATATGTGGCGAGAAAAACCCTTGTTTTCCCTGTATTGAACTCATAAAGTGGCTCATCGACCACACAGACACACATAAATTTTTGATCAACGATGAAAATGGTGGGTGTGTCGGAGTGTTCATACCGGTGGAAGTTCAGAAGTACTACAACCTTAGAGATCGTGATGAGTGGCTTAATACAGATTTTTTCGTGAAGTTCTATGAGCACCATGACACCAGCCAGGTAATGGCCTCATGGTGGAGGGAAGCCAAGAAATACACCAACTAGAGCACTAGTTGGTACTAGACGTCCAACTTAAGGGATCCATACATCTATTTGATGGCTCTCATCTGTCGATTATATGGAGAGAAGGATTGCTCCAGATTTTCAGAGGCTTGGATGCCTTTGGCTTACACATTGGCGATCTCCGAGAGAGGTTTCAACTAGGGATCAATCGTTTCTAAACAATTGAGAATCTGTATACAACAAGCTCAGACGTCAAAGGAAGGAGAGACACCATTTTTGTACATGGCTTCATATTTGCTTAATGTCATGTGTGCTAGAAACATCTTCGCCGCCATGAATATGAGTTTGCATGTCGCAGAGCTCCCGGTCCACATCTATTTCAGTGTGTTATGGGAGAACATGTATAAAAGGTCTTACTCCCTCATCTACGATGAATTCATCACATGATTTTATTTCATTCTCTTTAAGAAGGAATTCCCAAGACTATCGACTGCAACCAATAAAATTATTTCCAAAGTAGGCCACTGGTACTTGGATGAGTGTGACACATACATCATGGTTTTCGGGGCCACCAGAGCACCACATATCCTACCAGCGCATGTATCGGACCGGTTTGTAGTGGGTGAAATATGCTATCAAACCATTTTTCAAGGCTACTATGCCACCCTGGTCAAGGACAACAAGTGAGTGTTCATTCCCTATGATTTCCATGTAGGTTTCTACTTGGTTAAAGATACAACTCAAGCCAAACAAGAGGGGATGAGACAGCTCAAGTTTAGGTTCCAGACAGGATAATTCCGCAAGCATGATCCAAAGGGCTTGGTCTTGCAACAGGCTTCACAAGTGTCATCCTGTTGGTTATATGCCCACAAGAAATTTGAATATGAAGACTCACGAAAAATGCCCAGGACTGGGACGAGGTGGTAAAAAGGATGGTCGACCCAAAAATGACTAGGTTCAAGGCCATGAGCCTGGATGAATAGGAGACGACCATAGAGAAATTTTCTCAAGAGGCCCTCAGAACCAGAGAAGAAATGAGAGCGACAAAAGCAACAGAGGTTTCCCTGGTGGGCCCAATGTAGGATAAAGGATTCCCTATGACACAGGATGCACGAACAAGGGGATTTCTCATGATAGAATAGACACAACGAGTGATTGATCAACTGCAAGATGACCCATACCTCATAGGAATGATAGGGGCCCCTGCCAATAACCTTTATGAAAGCCAGGTAGGTCCAAGTGGCCCTGAGCTAATAGAAATTGATGAAATTGCCAGGTTAGAAAACATTGAAATTACAACGCCATAGGCCGGATCACTGGGGGATGTTTTAGCTCAACTGAAGATAGTAGGAACATCAAGGAGAACAATTGCACCAAACCCCCTCTACGAATTTATGAACATCTATGATGATGAATAAATTCTGGAGGTATCCCTGGTGACTCCTGTACAAATCACAGAGGAAAAGGATCCCCAGAATGCATCTTTCCCAGCTCCCGACGACTAAATTTGGAGCCCTTCACAGAATGAACAGGAGGTCGAAAGTGTCTTAGACACTGAACTACTCGAGGTATTGGAAACTCAAAATCATAGTCCGATGGATGAGCCAAGTTCGAGCGAACAAAAAGAAGAAGCTCCTCAGCAGGAAATCGACATCTCAATGGCCGATTATCAAGTAAGTACCGAGCCTACCCCCGATGCTTCAATTTCAACTGGTACTCAACCTCCTGATGAGAAACAAGAAGAGGTCGAACCTTCGGTACACATGGAGGAGGTTCAAGAACCCAGTCTTGAAAAATATACACCATCGAGAACCTGGGAAATATGCTCACCTAGGGAGATCAACAAATCCTTGAACCCGGGGATGAATTCATTGACATGCATGCCATCGACTATGACTGGAAAAGGAAAGCTATCATGCAGAGAACCACCAAGAAGAAGAGGATTACTCTAGATCGCTCCATACTCATCACCACGGAGGAAAACCTGATCAACACAGAGCATGCCAAGACATTCGAACTTATCGATGCAAGGATGAAAATCACAGATGCCAACCTGGACATAGCGAAAAGGAATGAAGAGGAGCTAGATGGTGCTTTAAAGGAATTGGAACATTTGCGTGACTTGGTGAAATATTACTAGGACACCACACAGGCTGTGGTGTTCCTGAGGAGGGAATTCCAAGAGTCCTACGAAAAATTTACAGATGAATGACACCTATTCACTGCAAGGATAGTTGAGCTTCAAGAAGACACCCACATGGCACTATTGAAGTGCAAGGATATGGAGAGGTGGTACGAGAAAGCACACCAATCCATGGAAAGGATCGACTATATCAGCACGGTGCAACAGGTCCGAGACACCGAAGAGCACGACATCCAGGTGCTAAGGGAAAGAAACATCGAGCACATGAGGAAATCGATCAAATATTGGGTAAAAATGCTTAGGAAACTCATTGGGAAATCCAAGATAAATGGGTCGACTGTGAGAAGAGTTGGACCAAGATCAACCGAGAAATGAGAGACATTGGCCTCCACGAATTCAGCACACCCGATGACTTTGTTGACTTGCACAACATAGTCAAATCACATGCCGAACAAGACTCATCATGGGCTATGGAAATAGAAAAGGTGACAGACATGGTGCCAGGACAGGTGCAGTAGTTCATGGAGCACCTGATCAAAGCTCGAGCCATGTTGCAACAGTTAAGTGCCGGAATAGTCAAGTATCGGGCACGATAAGTAGAGATAAGAGGGATCATTTCGGCCCCAATGGAACAACATAGATTCCCATATGCTAACACATGCGAGGACCTCTTAGTCAAATGGTCAGAGTGCGAGAAGAGTCATCCACTCAAGTGAGATCATTTGATAACTCTTTGAAGACCGATAGAAGAAAGCGCCATGTGGCGAGTTTGTTTTACTTAGCTACACTTTAATATTTATATTAGTTAATAGTATGTTATAAATAGGAGGATCGACTTGTTATAAAATGTCAATGGTTGTTGCAAAGACCCTCATTTTTTGGATTTTTAAAGAAAAATTTTGGAGCCCCCTTTAATTGAGAAGTCTTGTTTAGGACCAGAGACAAGTTTGTGTTTTTCATCAAAAGTGTGTATGATTGGATGAGAAGAATAATTACTTCTAATTTCATCTCATGAATGGATGTTGTAATGAGTAAGAGCTTCTAAATCTCTTGATTCATTATTTGATTCAATGTTTTTACAGTTCTTGTCTTTAATGATGAAAACTAAATCATTGTGTTAATATGTGATTGATGATTAGACTTAAGGAAACTATTTTTCTTTCCATCGTTTATTGCATGCATGTTTTCTTCTGATAAATTGTATCTCAGTCAATAATTGGAACACTATAAGTTTAATGTATTAATACTAGGCTTGTGGTGGAGAATCATTGTCTGTATGCTAGAGTGAAAGGGTTATCACAAGCTCAGCCTTCTCCAATAGTTAAGTTTTCCCACCTTGTTACCCAGTTGGTTTATACGGGATTTTATCTTGTATCGGTCCCACCTATAAGAGAAAATACAAAAAGAGAATGATCAAACTTAAGGAGAATATTTCACTAGAAAATGCAAATCCCATCGATTATTTGGCCATATCGCAAGATCTAGAGAACCATTCCACCATTAAACGTTGTAGAGTCTAATTAGGCCTCAGTGGCGGGTTTGGTTCCTTCTGTTGAGTTAAAGGGATTTAGGACCCCTCAATAGGTTCCAACATACTCAACTTGAATTTTCTTCTCTACAACCTATTCCCGTAGAAAATGATACTTGATTGGAATGTGCTTCATCTTGGAGTGCATCACTGAATTCTTTGAGATACTGATGGCGCTTGTATTATCACAATATATCGGAATGGGCTCATCATACTCAACCTGTATATCTGTCAAAGTTTGTTTCATCCATAGAACCTCTGTACAACATGTTTATGCTACAATATACTCTGCTTCGGTTGTAGACAATGATATTGATGATTGTTTCTTTATTAGCCAATATACCAAACACTCACCCAAGTAGAACACTGCTCCACTTGTACTTCCTCGATCATCAATGCAACTTTCCCAATATGCATCTTTGTAAGAAATAAGTGATAGATCCTTTCCTTTTGGATACCATAATCCAAACTCTTATGTACCCTTGAGATATCTGAATATCCTATTTACTTCTAGAACAAGTGATTCATTTGGTTTTTCTTGAAATCATGACACCTTTCCAACTGCTTGAATTACATATGGTTTGTATGTTGTCACATAGAGTAAGCTTCCAATCATTGACTTGTACTACCTTTGATCTATAGAATTTGAATCATAATATTTACTTAACTTACAACTGGCCTGCATAGGATTATTGACTGGTTTGGAATATTCCATTCTGAACCTCTTTAGCATTTCTTTGATATACTTGGTTTGAGAAATAAAAATTCCTTGGTTGCTTTAACATATCTGAAGACCCAAAAAGAAGGATAATTATCCAAGTAATGACATTTCAAATTCATTTTGCATGTCCTTTGCAAATTTCTAGCTCATTATGTCATCATCACTTCCAAAGATAATATCATCAACATAGAATTCAATTAAAAAAATACTATCTTGATTTAACTTGATGTAGATGTCGTTGTCTGCGTTTACTTTCCTGAACCCTTATTGTTGTAAATATCTATCCATTCTGGAATACCACGCTCTGGGGGCATGTTTGAGACCATACAAGTCCTTCTTCAATCTGCAAACATAATTTTCACTCTTTGAAAACTGAAATCCTTCTGATTTCTCAATGTATACTTCTTCATCTAGATCCTCATTTAGGAAGGTTGATTTCACATCCATCTGATACACTTTAATATTCTTGGAGCATGCATAAGAGAGGATCAATATGATTGCTTCCATTATGGAAACTTGGGAAAAAATCACTTCAAATTTGATACCTTCAACCTAAGCATATCCTTTACATACCAATCTAGCTTTGTTCATGGTAACTTGTCCATATTCATTCAATTTGTTTATGAAGACCCACTTTGTGATGATCACATTCTTGTACCTTGGTCTTGGATGTTGATACTGAGAGGGGGGTGAATCAGTATCAAGTACAATTTAAAAACCTTTTTCAACTTATACTTAAACCATTCAATTATATCCAATGAGCAATGAACAATAGTATAAGATTTACACCAATACACCACAATA
>SNQJ01S0149259.1:0-10362 GCA_010110895.2 Picea sitchensis | reverse complement strand
TATGTTTATAACCGCTTTCACATATTATTTAAGTATGGAAAAAAATCGTTTTCACATATTATTTAAGTACGAAAGAAAATAAAGTCGGTATATATACAGTCCTAGTGGGTCTAATGGTTAAGAATGTGTGTTTTCTCTTAAGAGGTCACAAGTTCAAATCCAAAGGGGGGTAGGGTGTGTATACCTTCGTAGAATTTAGTAGTCAAATCGTTGCGCGGAGGGGGTCCCTTGTCCCACAAACAAGGGGATCTCATACACCAATTTGGTGTATGGCTTGGATTGGCTTGGTCGTGACATTAAAATTAGATTAATAGACAAGGGGGGTCTCATACACCAATTTGGCGTCTGGATTTGCAACTTAGGCTTAGCAACTATTTACATGGTGTTGGTTCCTAAATATTTCTGCACATGGTGTTGGTTCCTAAAGATTTCTGCAAATTTGAGTATTTTGCAAAATTCCTTCCTCCCTTCATAAGATCTTGGAGAGAGAACATGAATTTTCCTACAAAGAGTGTTTATGCCAATTTCTTGAGTACATGGATAAATTCTAACAATTTGATTACAAAGATAAATATAGAAACATAACATTTTTATCTCATGCTTTCTCTAACCCCACTTCTAATTGTGGGGGAAACGAAGAGTTGCTTGGCATCCCAATCAAACATTTGTTTATGCTTCATAAGAATTCCAGTCCTGATTATTTTCCCTTCCCCTTGTAACATGAAAGGAGGGATTTAGGGAACACAAATAGAGTTTTAGTGAAGGAGAGGGATTTAGCGGCTTTGAATGAGCATGCATTTCAAGTTCCACTTCATATTTCTCATGATTTGATACATTCCCCTGGAGCCCATGAAATATGTCCCATGCCTGAAAATCACATATCTCTCTTCCTTGCTTAAAAAAAATAAAGACATAATAACCACGACCAGAGCTAAACAAGATTACCTTCCCTTTAAGCTTAGAATTCCAATGCTTCACCATCCATGCTTCCACAACGTTTGGACTAGGCTAGAAACCTACAATTTTTCCAACCAAAACCCTCTTAGAGAGGATGAGGGCTTTCTCTCTTGGCTCTAGAGAGGGAAGATCTATGTGAAGTATATCTTCCAATATTTTTCCAAATCTTTGTGGTTGAGGTTGACTTTGTTTTCATGCAATCAAAGATCGAACCAACGTACTCAATGCCTTTGTGTCTCCCGTGGGTGGATGATCGATTCCCTGAGAAGATGGAGAGAAAATGTCTCAGCAGATCCGCATACCCATGGGTTCCATCTCGCAATTAACTCCCTCTTCAACAATAGACTTGCACTAGCTCAGGAGTAAGCAATGGATGGAGATAAATCGACTTGCAACAACTCAAGAATGTAGTGAATACTTTGAATCAAGTAAGGAACAAAAGGCGCCAAGATAGACCCTAGCCGTTGGAGATGTGCTCGACTGCATCTCTCATATATTAAATTTGAAGGACATGGGGATGGGCTTTGATCCACTTATGTGTGCATGAGTGCAACCACACATTCGACCACTAAGGTGACCCCATGGTTCTAGGAAAATCCCTCATAGGAATTGAACCTTACCCAATGGTGAAAAAATCCTCGTATATAAATTTTATTAATAAGTAAATAAAATGCATAATAAAAAACAAACCAAAAAATACAATTAAATACAGTTCAAATTAATCCACAATTTCTTAAAAAATACAACAAAAAACAAAAACCACACACACACACACACACACACATATATATATTCTATTTTTTAATTGAAATGGTTAATTTTATATTAAAAACATGTTGCGCTTGTACTATACAACTTAATAGTACAAAAATAATGGTTGGCCCATTCCATTATAACAAAATTATTGCAAAAATTTCAAATATAATTGTTCTTATTTGTTTTTATAAGAAAAAAACTATTGATTCTACTTGTATAATCCATACTAAAGTGTCCTAAAATCAATATTATTTTGCAAAACATAAAAAAAAAACTTGGATTTAGATAAATGAATGACCATTGTGTTCCTCAATTTATTCCTCTTGTGAAGGAATGTTCTCTTGCTTCATTGGTTCCATCTGGTTCATGTTGGACTCATTCTTCTTCCCAGGCTTCCTCTAGTACTAAGTCGATCGATAACCTCTATTGAGATATTCTAGATTGTGTGCTTCATGTAAAACCAATGACCATAAGTCGTAATGTGTTGCATCCCTCCTCCATATTTCCAGTTTTCCTCCTCTGTTGAACCACGATTTCCAAAACCTCTGCTTACCCCTTGTTTAAAGTCACCTCATGGTCATGGAATTGACTGTTGCAGTTAACAATTGCAAAGTGATTAGTAGAAATCAAACTTTCGTGGCACCTCAAAACTCATTGTAATCCAAATATCTCGTTGATAGCACACCAACTCAGATGTGTATGTTCCTCCATGTCCAACATTGAGAATTCAAAAACTAGGGCTGAACTGGAACAATATTTCACAAGACAAATTTCCCTCGAGGTCCATATTGCAGAGGGAACCTTCAAAATGCAATACGCATTAGATAGCCCACCAATTTCTTGATTAGCGACAAGATTGGGATGACTTCCAGAGTTCATTACTAGGAACTTTAACCACAACGACAAAGAATTCAACCCACATAGAGATATCTCACCTTCATTCACCATTTCAAATAATGATGACATATTACCCTACTCGTATTCCTTCATTGCATGTGGCCATACAATGATGTTTAATGCATACCCATTACACAAGGGAACTAACTGTCACTTGGCTTTGCATAAGCTTATTGGCATTACTTCACAATGTGTTGTTTCTTCCATTGGGATGTTCACTAATCAAACAATTATGGGATTGGAGATAATATAATCCCCCCTTTTGAACTTAGTTTGTGTAGCATCAACTAACCTCCAAATTTATTTTTTTACATTCTCATTGTCAAAAGTATCATCTCATAAATTTATAATCGAATCTTTCTAGTCTAATTTCATTTATAAAAGATAAACCCCTTGGATTATAATTCTACAATGTTGTTTATCTAATCGTCATGGTGTTGCCATGAGAGAGTACTCATCTGAAGTTATGGTACCAAACGCCACCAAAACTTGGAATAAATTATATTTTCTGGTATAAAAAATTATTGTGCTTTATAATGAAAATAGTTACAATGTATCACACTAAGAGCTCACTCATTGCCTCATGTATCTATTTTGTACTAAATATTTTACATTATTTTCTAAATGTATACACACTAATGCACACCATAGAAAATAGGATTATATGTGTGTGTGATACGTTGTATTTTACATTATTTTCTAAATGTATACACACACTAATGCACACCATAGAAAATAGGATTATGTGTGTGTGTGATACGTTGTATGCACCTATCGTTATATAAATTCCTTATACCATAGAATTATGGTGGATCGTATCCACATACTCTGGTCAATTCAACATTTACTCAATGTTACCATAATTATATTGTATTGCATATAGGATTGTGTTTTCGTGCATGGCTATCGACCTTTGGTGCTTATGAATTCTCAATCTGATGATTTAATACAATCACTAGTACTTTCATTTATTGCTTACCAACTTTTCATGTAACCATACCTTGTTAACTTATTTTTTAGTCCAAGTTGTCACTACGGTAAGTTGAGTTAACAACTAGTTGGAACTCAGCCGTACTTGGCGCCTCTAACAGTACCGTTTAGCTTTAATGTTGTGTGGGAACTCCATACTCAGCCCTATCATCGGTTCATTGCATATGTGAGCGAATTCTTCGTAGAGCCAAAGGCCAATCTCCTCCTGGTCGAAGGTTTATGGTGATGCTCTTACGCAGTCATAGAATTCTCCGTGACACACATGTAGTTTTGCAGAGGTTAGCCAAACCATTTAATTATAGTTTCTGCTCACTAGGTAATTTTGTTGCTTATCAATTCGTGCTATTAATTTTGTTATGTTACAGGTTCGAAAAGAGTTCTAAGAAAAGAGCTTTGCGAGCTTGTTTTTGAACGGCTAAACCAAACAAAGGTTACATTTATTTTCCCCTTTTGTTAGGGCTTTCTTAACCATAAATATGTTCTAAAGGCTTGACTCCATTGATGCGACTCCTTCACGAAATTTGTTTATTTTTTTGCAGATCATTCGCTCTGGTAGCTTTTACTGCTAGTCTTGACTATGGCATGGGTCGAGGCTTACAAGTAATCGTCCATTCGTCCATGGGTTCGTTGTTTGAATCTGTTTCTTTTTAAACAATACCTTGATAGATTATCATAGCTAAGAGTGTTTCCATTACTTTGAAAGTTTCCTGGGTTTTCTTTACCCAAACCCACGAGCTGGCACTCTCCTAAGGTAACAACGATTTCATTTGCAATATTTTAGGTTTGTCATCTTAAGTAAACTCTTACATTTGGTAATGATTTGTATGCAGGGTTGTTACGAGCTCAGACTATGTAAATTTTTAATACCCATGTTAACCAAATAACAACGTTCGCAACATAGAATCCTTTCACATAAAAGGGTAGTTTATTTAGTCGCATGTTCAGCGGTATTCGAACCCTAAGGTAACGATTTACCCCTCTACCATCCAGGAGGTTAGATTTTGTTTGCGTGCATAATAATTATGTCATTGTTTTAACACTTGGATTCCTGTACAGGGTTCTTCGAAACCCCTTCGAGCTAATTCTGGTCTGTGAGGACGTTGAAAACAGGTACTTGACGTCGAATATGAAGTTGGATACCATGCCTTTGTATACGAACTCATTGTTCATTCTATAATTGTAAGTTAGATTAGTTTCTAAACTTCGTTTATTCTTAGAGGATTTAAAAGACAATTACAACTTGGTGTTTAATGCACATGTCTCCTGAATATACCCATTCATTTTCTTAGTTTATTACCAACATCAATAATAACTTTACCTTGGCTCTAGTGAGGGTTGAGGGTTTTGTTTGGTGCAGCGAATATAGTAATGTTGTTAACTTGAGTCAAACTACTTAATCGTTGGCTCTAGGGTTTTTGAAACAAATACCCTGCAATCATCTGAGCTTCAGACTTTGATAACTATCAGAGATAAATAAAAGCCCTTTTATTTTCTTGCACATCTAGTCTCGTTGTTTAAATTTCATATTATATCTCTGTATAGACTGGTTACATATTGTATTCATAGGAACATTCATACAGTGTTCTACCTTTATTTCCAGACTTAAAAAAATTAAAAACCCTTCTTTTGTTATCACAATGTACTTTTATTCTATATATAAATGCACCATTTAAAGATTTTTATACTTGAAATTATTTTAATCTTTTGTACAACAAATCTTGGAAAAGAAGCCATTGCCTAGAATGTGTGTGTGTTATACGTTTATTTTAGATTTTCATTGATTCTTTTTATCCATATGTATAAATCTTTTGTCATGAATAATAATCTACAGGTTATTGAATTGGGGCTGGTATTCTTGTCAGGGACTTGTCATACAATCAACTTACAGGAAAGATTCCCTTTAACATTGGGTTTCTATAAGTGGCAACTCTGTAAGTCGAGATATTTCCAGGACTAAACTGTCTTCAAGTATCTTATACCATCACTGATCCATCATGTCCTCTGTTATATCCTTTTAATGAAACAGACTAAATATCAGGAATTTTGTGTTGAATAGGTAGGGATATGGCATTATGCAGGTTGTTTTAAGTAGTGTAATTTGTTGCATGGTAAGAACTATTCAACCGACGTCATTAAGTTGTTTGCTTTAGTTGTCATAGCCTAATTTTAAAGCGTTTTTTAATAGGTCATTACAAGGAAACAAGCTGACAGGAAGGATTCCGGAAGTAATTGGTCTCATGCAGGCTCTTACTGTTCTGTAAGTACAGTGTTTGCTGGATTTCAACTTGTTCAAAATTTTCCTGTAATCTGATTAATGTATAACATCTGACATTTAAATGCATCCAAACCTAGCTCAATAAAAATCCATAATGTTTTTGGATATTGTTAATATATTTCTTATGCAGAACCAATCAATATTCCTTCCTTCATTGATCAATGTTTTGTGATCCCTAGCAAAGACTTTTGATTATATAATTATGGTTTAAGCATTAGTGCACTGATGCATTTATATTTATTACAGAGATTTGAGTGATAATCATCTTACTGGAACAATTCCTCGTATCCTAGGCAACTTGACTTACACTGATAAACTGTGAGTTGCTTGCATAGTTAATGCCTGAATTGTCCCTCTGGTACTGTTATAGTACATTACATTTTCACAATAAGCATCCCTCATGTTCAATTTCCAAGAAGCTGATTCTCCTGTTCTTTCTTTTGCACTACTCAGGTATTTGCACAGTAATAATCTCACAGGATCTATTCCGCCAGAATTGGGGAACATGACAAAGCTGCGCTACCTGTAAGAGCTTCTAATCACATTTTTTAAGAAATGGAAATTGGATGCCCATGATAAGGAATAGCTCTTCGGTAGTTTTAATAATTGTAGGCATTTGCAAGCAGCTAAATGACAATCAGCTGACAGGGAAAATTCCACCTGAGCTGGGGAATTTGGAACAGCTGTTCGAATTGTAAGTTTGTGTCTAAACCTTTTTTTAGAAAGTAGGGATAAAAATGAGGAAATATCTTGAAGCCTCCTTATACACTAGAGATTAATCATTGATCACTTCTGGATTCTTGCTGTACTTCTGGATTCTTGCTGTAAGTATTTAACAATCCAAGGTTGTATATTTTTTGAGACAGAAATCCAAGACGTAGAGATCCTTGATGAAGACAAACTGCCCAAAAATGGATACGTGCATTTGAAGCATGAGGTAGGATCATTTTACTTGTATTTTTATTTCCGGGTCTTCTGCAGTTTGTCTAATTTAATTTAGGGCTGAGAGAGATGCTGCCCTTTGCTTTCAATTTGGAATTTCTTGTCTTTTAAAGACAAGGTCAGCGTTCACTGAGACTCCTGATTGGCACGCTTCTGAGTTTGATTTGAGGGCATACCTGGAGGCCTGCAAACAAGCAATCTCCATTGCCAAGAAGGGCAGCCAGCAAAGAGATCTGATTGAAGTTATCCACACCTAACCCAGTAAACCGAAGCAATGTAATTAATAACAGCGTAGAGGCATTCGATGCCGGACTTTTATGCCGATCTAAAGTGATCTATGGCTGCCAAAAGACATCAAATATATGCAAGTTTTGCTCGGTGAGTCGTTTATAAATGCATTCATGTCTTCTGCAATGTACTTATTTTGAATGCTGCTTCAAATAAATGACATGACAAAACTTAAATATCAAAGAATACTGGAGGAATATTAAATAATTGACAAGTTTGTTGAGCAGGATGTGGGGTTCTGGTTTTTAAGCTGATCTAACCAAATTTGTAGAATATATGGAATCCAAAGTTTTATTGAAATTTTCATAGGGGGTAGATGCCTAGAAGTGGCAGAAAATTATGGTTTCTGGTGATCGAAGGCATTGTAAGGATGTTATCTATAAAGATTATGAAGGGAATAATGCCCTGTTATCATCATCTCCATCATTTTCAAATCAAAAGTCTGGGAATGTGGTTGTGGTTATGGATATGGCTTACAATGGGGAAGAAGCCATGTAGAGGACAGTTTGCCATAACGGGTCCTCTTGCTTATCTATTGGGTCTGCTCTTCAACAGACCATGGTCATGGTGAGTTCCAGCTTCGGCATTAGTGCTAATGATATAGGTTTATTGATCTTTGGTAACCACAGATTTGGTGTTTTGCCCACATGGTCTAATTCATATTATTTAAAATATCATTCCATTTATGAAATAATTCACATTATTTAAAATATCATTCCACTTATTTTCATGTTAGGATCCATGCTCCTCTTGATTTTTTTATTTCTGCATCATTGAAATAACCAGTTTGTGTCGTGTATGTCCATATGCACCAGCATAGATTTGTCTGAACATTGGTCTGATATGGATATTGAAATTGCATATCTCGAGTTCCATTTTTTGATACCTAGGCCATTTGTGTAGGCCATTTGTGTAGACTTGGGATATACAACCTTGAGCAAATATCAGATCGCACACAAGACATTCTTAAAAAAAAATGACGAACAACAATCAAACTTGAATTTATTTGGATAAATTTTGATTTTTCAATATTTAAGCATAGAGTCTGATAAAGGGTACTTTAAAGATCTCAATGTTGTAATCTATTGAAATACTAGTGTCACCGAGTAGATTTTCATTATTTACTCACTTTTTATTTTTTCAAGAACTTGGGTCATTTTAGAGGGCTGAAATTCTGGAGGTGAAGTTCCATTATGGACATAACTTTGATTATAGTAGGATATTGTTGAAATTTTAACTAAATTTGAACTGGAATGGTAGCCAGCGAAAGTGAGTGTATTTTATGTGAGTTAATAAGTAAACAAATTCAACATTTTTAGTGATTACATTTTTGCAGTAAGTTAATAAGTGGACAAACTCAACCCACTTGCGATGAAAATTCTTTCCCAAAACAAGGAGGAATTTTGCAGTAAGTTATAGTTCCACCTATAGTAGGAAATTGTTGAAATTTTAACTAAATTTGAACTGGAATGGTAGCCAGCTAAAATGAGTGTATTTTATGTGAGTTAATAAGTAAACAAATTCAACATTTTTAGTGATTTCATTTTTGGAGTGAGTTAATAAGTGGACAAACTCGAATTTTGCAGTAAGTTATAGTTCCACCTAATTAATGGTTGTTTAAGATGACCCAAATTTCTGGAGTTCCAAAAAAGGAGTGAATCAGAGTGAAACTTTACCTTGCCAAAAAAAATGGTCTCATTCAGATTGAGAGTGGCCACTTATTAACTCAGCCTATTTTTAAAAAACACTAAAAAGCCTATAAATATAAACTACATTGCAACTCAAATCTTATAACTATGATTTTTTCTAAATTTGATACTACATTGCAACTCAAATCTTATAACTATGATTTTTTCTAAATTTGGTGATCTGTATAGTCTTCAAATGGGCAAAAAAACCTATAAAGCAAAGTTCCTATTAATAAATTGGAACCTAAGTAACTGGATACGTCCTAAACCCCCTGTGTGTCGCGTGTCCAGCGAATCCGACACGATTCGCCCTGACACATGTCGGATTCGTTGGTTCAACGTGTCCTGGGAACGGGACACGTCCTAAAAACGTGTCCAACACTTCAGCAACCAGTGTCACGAATTCAGGACACATGTCCCTCAAAAAGGCAATCTGCGGACCCTCAAAAGCGTTTTTTTTGCTTCATTTCACCCACAAGTTGGAGCAGCAAGAGAGTTAGAGTGCAGCAAAGGGCTTTGGTGGAGTGTGAGAAGGGATTCCAAGTGCCAAACAAGTGGATTTGTCCACCATTCTTCAAGTTGTTTTCTACAACAACAATCCAAGAACTTTGCTACAACAATCATGGCTCAATCATCAAGGGCAGCTGGAAGAGGGCAAAAGAAAGGGAGGGATTTTACCACTAATGCTATCCCCCCTCCTTCATTTTCAACAGGGTCAGCTAGTGTTCCATCTGTTAGAAGTGGGGCTGCAGCAACAAGTTCAGGGGCTGAAAAACATGTTTTTTTAGCAAGGAAACAAGCTCAAGAAGCAAAGTATCCATTGTGCAAATTATTACAAATAATGCACCTGTTTGCAAGGCTGCTGCCATGGTTGTGGAAGATAAATATCCACAAATATTTTGGACACTTTGCATTGTTCATTCCTTGAATTTAGCACTTAAATCCATTGCTTCGGATGTGACATGGATCAGAAGTCTTATTGAGGATGCACGTCATTTATGTAAAATTTAAATGTTTACAATTTTATTAATTATTTCATTTTTTTTTGTGTAATTCATAATTATATATTATTTATATTTTTATTTTTATTTATTTTTAATATATATATAACGTGTCGTCCGTGTCGTGTTTCCGGGGGTAGCCGTGTGATATAATCATCAAACTGAGTGAAGAAGTTGTGGAACATAATCTTGCATTGGCTAACAATATTGAGCTTGTGTCTTCACTTGTCCTTTGTTGTGTAGCAATGTGCATGGTAATCGTTTGAATGGAACTATTCCTTTGGAATTTCAAAAACTTGATAGGCTAACTTATCTGTAAGTAGTCATAGGCCATATTCTATGCAATATAACACAATGAAAAGTTGAATTGTATTAAGTATATTCAATGTGACTAACTGATAATGTTGTCACACAGAAGCTATATTCCATGAGTTTTTTAATGTGTACTTCATGCTTTAATATCTGTGTCTTTGACAACAGGTGTTGTCGCCGCATATAGCTTCGGGTTATCTCAATTTTCCTATCTTATAGATTCATTAACTAATGCATGCAACCTGTTATAAAACTT
>SNQJ01S0149258.1:3921-23025 GCA_010110895.2 Picea sitchensis | reverse complement strand
CTGAAAATCCCTGAAATGTATATACATTTTAGGTGGTAACACATAGAACCCTCTAGGATGGAAGTAATAATGGATCTGCCCCTTGAGATGGGTTATCCATTGCTTTACAAGCCAATTTTTTATGGTTTTGGGGTTTGTCCGACTCCATACCCTTGTAAATTTGCCAATCAAACCCCATTTTGCAAATACTAGTACTTTTTTCATGGGTGCTGCAGAGGAAACTGCCAGACTTGGGATCTGATCCAGTTTTTTAACAAATCTCTGAGCAGGGTCAGCTTTTGAGTTCTTTCTTTTCTTGCATGTTAGCGCTGCTAGCGCTTTGAAGGCCGTTGTTGCTGCTGCAAACTCTGATGAGATTGTGAGACCCGAGAGTGATCTGTTCGAGGGAGATCATCCCCCCTCCCAAGGAGGCCATGAGGGTGAAAATCAAATGGAAAGAACCCTAGCAGAGATACATGGCAGAGTGCATCTAACTCGCATTGCTCTGCATACTTTATTTATGAAGAATAGCTACTGTGTCATTTCTTTAATGGATTTTGTTTGCTTTCCTTTTCCTGTATAAGTTTACTTCCAAATCCGAAAAACTTGACAAAGTTTCTTAGCTGTTATTCATGTATACGTTTAAATCATGAAAATATTCGTGCTTTTATCTGGTTATATTTGAGGTTAAACTTTAAAGCCCTGACTGTGACTATGCTGCAACTTTTTGTGGTTACTCTCAGGTGTTGATCAGATTACCAGCTTTGTTTTGGGGGCTGGCATTGACTGAAAAGGTAGATTGTATGACAGGGCCATCTATCGAGGAAAGCCTTATTGCGACAGGGTTTCAAAGTTTTATAAATATGGTCAGTTATAAGGCTTTGCATTTGTTTGCTTTGTTCATTTCTGATGATTCTACCTGAAAAATTGACATTGCATCTGTCATGTAAATTGTTGGATTGGCAATCATGAAAGCATCCTCTTTCTAATATTGTTTGCAAATGACTAAATCATCCTTTTCCTTGATCTTAATTTCAAAGGCTATTGAGTGTCTGCTACTGGCATTCAGGGCGCTCTATTTGATTCTGTTGTTTGCACCATCCATAGTAATTGGGACAGTTGCAGAGGAAGCAAACATACATGTTCGCTCTCTTTGGTTGGGTCTCCTTTTGAGAACAGTTGAACATGCAGGCATGCAATCTTTGACCCTATGTAGTACGTGCTTCCTTTAGTCAATGGTTTTCTGTTGCTTGCTTAGGGTTCTGTTATATGTTTGTTGATTTTCTTACCAGTTTCTAGATCTTTGCTTTGTATTCTTTTTCCAGGCTCAAGTTTTGTTTGGCAATTTTGTAGGTCCAGCTTTTATTAAGTGGGGACAGTGGGCAGCAACTCGCCCAGATATCTTTCCACCAGACATATGCAGTGAACTTGCCAAGCTACATTTCAAGGTAGTCTTGTAACTTGAAATCCACAAGCTCCCTTATGCTGAATGCTTCATTTTGATGTGAATTATCTGCTCCAAATTACTTGTAAAAGTTACTTATAGAGGATTCTTCTGATGTAACTTGGCTTCCTTATAAGTTATTGAAAGAAAATACTAGTAGATTTTAGAATTACCTTATGTTGATAGTCACACAGTTTAGTACTTTATTATATTACTATGCCGATTTTTTACAGGCCCCGGCACACAGTTTTCTGGAGACAAGGGACATTGTAAGTAAGGCTTTCAGGTTGCCAATTGAAGAAATATTTGAAGAGTTTTCGGATAAACCAGTGGCATCTGGTAGCATTGCACAGGTATACCTTGTTAAGTTTTTGCAACATGAGATTACTACTCCTGAACCTTCAGCAAAAACAATCTATTTCTAAATTTATGAAGACATATTTTGTTTTCTTTCTTACTTCAGGTTCATCGGGCAGTACTTAAGCAGAAACTGTCTCCAGAAGGGAAACCTATCACAGTAGCGGTTAAGGTAAGAAATGGATATGTGGCCTGATAGCTTTGCCAGATTTTTATGTTGTTTATATGTATTAAACAAGAGAGGGTCTGAAATTTGAATGATTTGCAAGACTTTATTTTGGTTTAAAATCCTACTTATGTTTTGGATTATTCCTGTATGTTTTATCCATGGATATATAGTAGTAGTATTTGTTAAGTGTGTATGTATATTTCTTTTCACTGTAGGTGCGCCATCCTCATGTAAGCAAAATAATCCAAAGGGATTTCACAATAATAAAATATTTCGCAAAGGCTTCAACGTTGATGCCTGGTCTGAAACATTTGCAACTTGACAAGAGTGTGCACCACTTTGCAAGTTTCATGACAAAGCAGGTACCTTCTAGTCACGGATATTTGTAAAAACGTGTCCCATGATGAGAACAAGGTTGGATGATTTTTTCTAATTCCTAAATTTTGGAATATGTGATAGGGATAAAAGAGAAGGCTAAAAAATGGTCTCTACTTATTTTTGGAGGATGCAGCTTGGTTGTAATACACTGATTTTGGCATGTGAATAAAATGGGGAAAATATAACACTTTTTATAAACAACCAAGAAAACTAAATTTTCAAAAGTGGGAGATTATGTGCAAATGTTGTATTAACTGTGGTAGGAACACATGATGATGTAAATAATTTTATATTGCTCATCTGTTTTTGGGGAGGAGTGTTGAATACCTTGTATTTTTGAAATAACCCATCAATTAAAGATCGGTGGTTGGATTGCACTTGGACAATGATAGATTTGATATTAATGTGGCTAAACAGTGGGTTTGTGAGAGGACATGCATAGTGGGCTATGGATATCGGATCTCAAGGCAGATTGCCTTCTATCATAAACCATATTAAATTAGTAGGAAAGGTATTAAATAAAGCTCATTCCTTCTTATTACGACTTCACTGTTACGGACTTGTTCTATGCACGGACCACAAGTGAAAAAAAGGAGGAAGAGTTATAGCATTAGTGTGTATGCAGGCCTACTCGACAATTGTGGGTATATGATAATCAAGTCCAATGCTGTTTGTATGCTGGATCACCTCGATGATCAAACAAATGTTCCATGGAATCCCTTCTCCAAGTGTCAATGCCATATGGTCATAAAATCTTCTATATCGAAGAAGATGACTCACAATTGATTCCACCCCTTTAGAATATAGATATAGAAACAAGACTACCATCCCTAGTGGTACACCTCATATTGTATGATGTTCCCCATCATGATTTTTGTTCACATTGATGGGGTTTTCTGCTTGTAGTGCCCCTTCCTCAGTTATATAGGATTTTTTTTTGTTAAATCTACTATATTGTCTCTTCGTTCTGGAGTTTGTTACAATGACAATTCATGGTTATTACTGTTGGAATAATTTCTCAAACAGTTCTAGCTCGTCATAGAGTAATTCAGCATACATAAACATATAGAAAATGCCCACAATATATGCAAAACAGCAGAGATGGGAAAACAACAAAATATGGACTTAAACTGACTGTTATGTAAAGCTGATCTTGGCTGTTACATTCATAAGCTAAAATCACTAGTTGCTTCAGATTTTACAACAGCAAACATTTAAACACTTCCTTACCTGTATCGGAGATGAATATACAGTGGTGAGTAAGATAAAACAGACCTGTGAGTATGTGATGCACTTGCAGTCAGAAGAAGATAAGAAAATTGCAGTCCAAGTATAGGGCTCGACCAGGTTAGCAGCTATACAAATCTCATGAAAGAAGCGACCTCCAACAAGAGAAAATACTGCCCAGAAAATGAATGGCGCCCTTCCAGCACTTGGCCCTTTAAATATGTGATTTCCCACACTGATGTATTGACCAGCAAGAGAGTTATACCACAGCTGAGTTGAAAGACTCGACCCCTGGAATGTATAATGCGTTCAGCAAGTGTTTCACTCCCCTCCAAGTTGGGTAAATGATTCCCACACTCAGGAAACCACTCACAATCTCAGCTCGACTTCTTCCCACTGAAAATCTCTCTCCTTCAAATGGATTCGACCCAACACCAAATAAACTCAGCCATTAACAAGTTAATACAGCCATTGAAAGAAATCTCAGCAATCTACTATGTAAACTTACTACCAAAGAAGAAGAAATATGTGCCCACGCTGAAGAACAATGAAGAAATCAGAAATGATCTCTTCCCAAAGTGACTAACTAGGGTGGATGGTCTCACCACCGAAGCCAATCCCTGAAAATTTCTCCTAGGGTTTCCATCCCAAGAGTTCCAAAGCCACAATGAGCTCTCTCAATGAGAAATTAGAATTGCCAACTGCATGAATGAGGGAGGGCGCCCCCTTTTTATTCATTAGCTGACTCTTTTGCAACCTTTTTACCCTTTAATCAAGATTCAATTTAAGTGATGTTTCACACTCCTCTATAGTCACTTAGGCGCTTTTTCCCTTTTCGCTGAATGTTCCCTTTTTAATTTAATTAATTCCTGCTCCTGTGACATATAAAAAAATAATTAATCCCCTTTCTTTATTTCCCTGACCATGGCCAACGGGAACTGCTTAGGCCATTACGTCAATTTTTCCTAGAGGACTCATTTGGAAAGGGACATTACAGTCCTCCCTTCCCGAGATTGCTTGTCCTCAAGCAATTGCAAATTCAGATGCTGCAAGATTTGATCATTTTCCCACGTGGCATCTTCTGCTGGCAAGTCTCGCCATCTAATGAGGTATTCCCTGATCACCCTGTTATGCAATCTCCTTTCTCGAACCTCCAATACCTCCTCAGGGACCAATACTAGTTGCCCCTCCTCATCCAGTGGAGGTAGCTCTGCCGAAGTGGTGACCTATTGCGCCAAGGACTTTTTGAGGCATGAGACGTGAAACACATTATGGATTTTGTTTCCCTTCGACAACTCCAATTCGTAAGCGACTTCACCAATTCTCCGAGCTATCCTATAAGGCCCATAGAAATGTGGCTTAAGTTTCTCTGCACTACTCTTCTTCAGTGAAGACTGTCTGTATGGCTGTAGCCTCAAGAAAACCAAGTCTCCCACCTCGAAAGTGCGTTCGACCCTGTGCCTGTCTGCATATAGCTTCTGCTGATTTTGGGCTGTCTGTAGGTTGTCCTTGAGAGCTCTGAGTATGTCCTTGCTCTTGTGGATCCAATTCTTAGCTTTGGGAGCCCTACTGTCCCCAAATGCCAAGTCAATAAAGGAAGGAGCATCGTACCCATACAATGCTCGGAATGGTGTCATGCCAATGGACATGTGATGAGTGGTGTTGTAACAGTGCTCACCCAGGTGCACCGTGCAACCACTTCATCCATGCTTTCTGCTGCCTTGACACATACTTACGTAGATATCCCTCAAGCCATTTGTTCACAATCTCTGTTTGGCCGTTAGTTTGAGAGTGGTAACTAGTGTTGGGGGTCAAATCTGTGCCAGCCAATCTGAACAGCTCCTGCCAAAAAGCACTGAGGAACCTGCTGTCCATGTCACTGACAATATATTTTAGCAGCCCATGAAGTCTGAATACCTCTTTGAAGAATAACTCCGTTGCTTGTGTTGCCTTATACTCTGAGGATATGGAAAAGGAGTGTGCAAATTTGGTCAATTGATCGACCACTACATAGATACAATCTTTGACCTGGACCTTTGGCAACCCTGTGATAAAGTCCATGGATATACTCTCCCATTTCTGCTCTGGAATGGGCAACGACTGTAATAACCTTGCAGGATGGGTCTGCTCTGACTTATTCTGCTGACAAGTCACACACTCCCTCACGTGCTTCAGCACATCATCTTTGAGGCCCTTCCACGTGAACCTCTCCTTGATTTTCCTGTAGGTTTTTAAATACCTCGGGTGTCCTGCCAATGGTGTAGCATGCATAGTCTCCATGATCTTTTCCTTTAGTGTGAACTCTGGAACTAGATATACATGGTCCTTGTAGTAGATGATGTCATCCACCACCTTATACCTGTCATCCTGTGCATTTTGGTCCATCACTTCACAAGCAAACTTGTTCTTGGAATATTCCACCACTAGATGGGATTCCAATCAGTTGAAATCTTTGTGGGCAAACACATCTTTGGCCTTCTGGAAAGAGCATCGACTACTGCATTTGTCTTCCCTTTGACATATTCGATGTCAAAGTCATAGGCCTGCAATTTGCTAACCCACTTCTGTTGCCTTTCGTTCAAGTCCTTTTCCCCCATGAAGTGTCTCAAGCTGTTATGGTCTGTTTTAACCACGAATTTTCCACCTACCAAATATTGTCGAAACTTCGCCAAGGCATGCATGATGGCGAGCATCTCTTTGTCATAGATGGAATAAAGTTTCTCCCTCTCCGAGAGATTCCTTCTCTCGTATGCAATCAAATGCCTCTGCTGCATCAAAACTGTTCCTATCCCTTCACCGGATGCATCGCACTCAAGTACAAAGGGCCGAGTGAAGTCAGGAAGTGCTAAAACTGGACAGGTGCTCATCACTTCCTTCATGCAGTCAAATATCTTCCGAGCTTATTCGGTCCATATGAATGTTCCTTTCTTTGTGAGGTCTGTGAGTGGTGCAACCTGAAAATTTTCTGATGTACTAAAGGCTGCCCAACAGGTTTGTCACGTGACCTCTTGTTGGGCTCTATGTTCAAGGTTCCAAACTATTCTTGCTGCTGTTTTAGGAAAACAAACAGTTCTGATTTTTCTCCCCCTCAAATCTGCCTTTAGACTGATGATTGCATGCTCTTTTGAGGGTGCTCTTTCAAGTGTTGAAGTGTTAGTTTAGGCTGTGTTATCTCCTATCCTAGGGATAACTAAGGAGATTATGTCTCGAGGTCCACAGGCCCTAGACATGGAGTACCAAGAACCATATGACTTGAGCTTGGCCTTGGAGGGCCCATCTTTTCTTCAAGCGCCTCCCATCTATTAGCAACAACAACATCCATCCCATCGGCCTGGTTCTGAAGTAGCAATGGGTCTTGCTCCATGAGGTAATGAGTTCGAGTATCATGATATGTGTCACTCTGATTCTCAAAACATTTGGATATGTGCATTGAATTCTCTTTTGTTTCATGACGTTTGCTTGGAAATTATGCCCTTTAACTTGTCCATACCTGGGGGGGATGACCGAATGCCCTAGTAAGTTGGTTCCCTTAGGGATGAGTTGCCACTGGGTGGGTCTATGAAAGGTCATCCTCCATTCCTTCCATACTTACCACTTTTCATCATTATCCCTCTCATCTATCCCCTACATTGGTTCGGGCATTGGGTTTGCCAAGCTAGTAAGGGTTGTACCTTGCCTTGTGGGAAGAAGGGGCTAAAGGCCCAGAGGGTAGAAGTAGCTGGAAAAATTTAAATGCCAAGATGAAACCTTGAGATGCTTCGCCCAAGGATTCCTGATAAAGCAATAAAAGGCTTCTCAGCAAGAAAAGGGAACCCATAAAACAAAATAAAACTCAAGACCTAGTTGGTGGATAAGAGGTCTCATCATGAGCCGACCTATTAGGTCCATGGGCATGTAGTGGTATGACACTACTATTCATCTGGTCACCAAACCAGGGTAGTAGCTCTTGGTGGCATAGCCAAGAGAAAGGGGGTCTCATCACGAGCTAGCCTTTTCATTTCTGTGAAATGCTTGTGGGTAGCGCTGTCACCACTGGTCACCACGCAAAGACAGTGTCCTCCAATTATTCTCTTGAAAAGAAAAAACAACAAGACAAAGAGTAAAAGGCATTGAATGGGTTAGGAAACATTGACATCCATGACAAGGTGCAACTCACCCTTTACAGAGGCAACCACAGGTAAGACCTACATTTCCCTGTCATCACTGTGCCCCTTGCCCAAACATTCCCTATACCATCTCATACATTTACATGACCTAGATTAGTCTTGACCTAGGAAACACCCCACATCTGAGGAGGATTAGCCCAATAGGACATCCCGAGACCCTCTGCAAACCTGGCTTGTTAAATAGCATAACGTCTTTGAGCATTTGTCTGGGTAAAGGGGGATTTGATGCACATGTTTGGGTAACTTGATTATTAGATGTGATTGACATTGCTATGATCCCTGTGACTTATGAGCCCATGGAGGGCGTACTTGTTGTTGCTGCAGGACCATGCTCGATGGATAGGTAAATATGGGGAGATGATTAGTTCGGACCTCCATGGGGCTAAAAGCCCACCAGATGGATGCTGTGACCCCCAGCCAGGGGCAGAGGGATACCAGAGGCTTGCACTAGAGAAAAAGGAGGATGTTCCACCAGAGGCACTCTGGCAGGCCTGGACCTAGGGAGGTCTTTCCCTCCCACCATGACGTTGGCCCTTGAAGGCCCCTGACATCATCATTCTAAGCCTTGACGTCATCCGGTTAGGGTTTTGGCAGGAGGATGGTTTGGTTGGCACGTGTGGCAGTTTCTGAGGCCTTTTGAGGCCTAACGTTTCACTTTGGAGGCCTAACGTTCCATGAAGGGGCCTAACGTCACCCTAGGAGGGGCATGATGTCACCCCTAAAGACACAATTAGGGTTTTAATTGTAAATTTTATGTAAAACTGAATTTTTGATGTAAACTAGCCATGTCAGCCTTTTTTGACCTAAAATGTAATTAAAGGTCAATTGTATTGTATAAATAGAGATTTAAGACTCATTTTTCATCATCTTTCACTCACACAAGTGTGAGGTCTAAAATTTGGCCTCTTTTAAGGCTTATTGGCTGAAATAAGTGGTGCGCAACTCTTGGAGGAAGCTTATCTTGGTGTATTTTTGCATTTTCATGGTGGAAAGTCTTCAACTAGGGTTTGTGGCTAGATTATTCTTGGTAAAGTAAGTAGAAATCTGCAATCCTTCTTTATTTTGAATGGTTATGGTGCATTTACTTGTTCATTTATAAGATTACGAGATTGCTAGTGTGAAATCTTAGGAGAAAAGCACATGTTATTGTCCTTTTCTTTATAACTCTTCACCTACTTGATTTTGCTAGAAGATACCTCCCTTGAAGGATATACTAGAGCCCTACCTTAGTAGCACTCTAGTATCATTGCTTCATTAAGCTTCATACATTTATTTCAAGCTTGACCTAAAGAAGAAGGAAATCGATAGGGCCTAGGGTTACCTACTTTCTATCATCTTTTCCTTCTAGGGTTTTGGATATTGAGGCCTTAGGTTACTAACACCTCAATCATCCTCCCTCTTCCTTTAGCTCACCTATTATCATTTGTTGTTTCCCTCTAAGAATTGCCACTGCAATATTGACTCCATTTTCCCTAAAAGACACTAGTTCATACCTTACAAGTGATTGATTGACTAAAACAACTCTTAAACCATCTACTTTAAGACCTTTACTAACTATTTCTAACTTTATATTAGACTAACCTACTAACTAATTTGCTGTTGTTGCAAAAGATTGCTACAACCATCTATAACAGCAGCAAATTCATCTTAAAAGCAAGTTTTAAAGCTGATTATACATTGCCATCATTGCTTCTGACAATTACTATCATTTTGTCAAGTTTATACTATCATTTCTGGTCATTTTTGAAGCTTTATTGAGGCATAATTGTGAAGCTATTGCTATATATACATTGCTGTTATAAATACTTCTGTTGCTTAAGCTTTTAAATCAGCTTGTTCTTTCTATCAAAGTCTATGGTTTTATGAAGCACTAACATCATATGGTATTTACATATAGTATTTTTCTTGTTGTCTTGTTCTGGGCAGGTACACTTAAATATTACTTTGCTTCATCTCATTAAAACCTTTGGAACTTTTGATTAGAGTGACCTGTGAGAGGGGTGGGACTTTCTTGATACTCTTACCGTAGCCTTCTCAAACCCCCAGGTCACTGGGGACGTCTCCCCTGGGGTATTACTCCTAAAGAGAAAGAGGTGTCTTGTTTAGGTGATAGTGATAGGACAACCTCTTGTTACGCCAATTTAGTGTTCACTTGCCTTTGGCTTTTGGGCAAGTACAAATTGCGCGATAACAGGCTGAACAAATATAGCACATGCATAACCTTAAAACATGTAATATCCTCTAGATCTTTAACTACTTACAACTGATAAACTTCTAGAGCCCTAAATACTAGCACTTTGGAAGTTATTATCTAGTCAATTGTTGCTTCTAGTATCTTTCAATAGTCTAAGGAAGGAAGATTTTGCTAGAGCCTAAAATTGCTTACACTCTAGCAAGTTTATCCTTAGGGTTTGGATGTTGAGGCCTTGAAGAGCCAACACCTCTTCCATCCATCTCTTATGCTTAGGTAAGTATAATCACTGTGTCATTTCTTCTAAGAAGAAAAACCGTCATCTATAGACTCCATTACCCTATAAAGGCACTAGTCCACTCACTATAGTGATTGATTGATCAAACAACTCTCAAACTATCTTCCTTGAAACATTTACTAACTTGTACTAACCTTAAACTAGACTAATTCATTGATTAACTTGCTGCTGTTGCAAAATATTCCTACAGCCATCTAACAACAACAAATTTAATGCATTTACCTACATAACTAGCACTTAACTCATTCAGAATTCAATTGTGACAATTGCTAGTCAAACCACTAGATAAGTGCTAACTTTGTATGGTGTTTTTTTGCACTTTTGACCATTAGAATTTGCTGCTGTTGCAAAAGATTGCTACAACCATCTAACTGCAGCAAATTCTCTGCAAAAGTGACTTATTATGCTAGCTAGACATTGCCAAACTTGCTTGTGACAAACTTTTATCATCCTGCTAGGTTAAAGCTACTTCTGCTTGTCATTTTCGAGCACTTTCAAGGCATAAATCTTGTGGCTGTTATAAAATATTAATTGCTGTTATAAACTGTTGCATTGCTGCAAATTCATATCATCTAGCTTGCTTTTTTGAAGGTTCATGGTTTAAGAAGCACTGATATCATATTTTTGTACTTGTAAACTGCTATATTTCCTTGTTGTTTTGTTCTAGGCAGGTACAATCCATTTCACTATTTGCTTCATCTCATAAAAGCCACAAGGACCTTCTGAATCAAGTGACCAGTGAGAGGTGGATTTTCTTGTATCTTTGCCTTAGCTATTAGCTCTTTAGGTCATCGGGGACATCTACCCTGGGGTACTTTGACACACTCCTAAATAGAAAGGGTTTCCTATTAAGGTGATAGTGATAGGTCATCCCTTGTTACGCCAATCCTGCATCCACTTGCCTTGGGCTTTGGGCAAGTACAGATTGTGCGATAACATTTTGGCGCCGTTGCCGGGGAACATCGAGTCAATTTTCCTCAAACGACACTTTTTCGGTAAGCCTTTATCCAAAGCCTTTACTTCACAAAGCTTACCCGACGACTCCACTGAGGATGATTCCCTCTTTTCCCTTTGATGATCCCTAGAAGGATTATCTGGCAACTCCACTAATGACAAAGCCAACCATGGCCTCTCAATGGGACCCAGGTAATTGTAAACCCTTATATATGAATAAAATTCCGGGTTACCCTCGACAAATGCCTTCGAGGTATGAAAATTGGCTCCCTAGATACATTGGTAATGATGGGGTTATAGCCGAAGATCACATGGATAATTTTTGGGCTTTCTTTCAACTCCACCCTATCAGTGATGATGCTGAAGATTTGGCGATGAAACTTTTTTCTGCCACTCTTCATGGCAATGCTAGGAAATGGTATGACAGTCTCCCTGATGCCAGCATTACATCTATGGACCAATTAGAAGAAACCTTTCTCAAAAGATGGAATATTAAAATAGAAGATATCAACATACTAATAAACAAACTTAATCACATAAAGAAGAATGAGAATGAAACTGTTAAGGAATATCATGATAGATTTAAGGGGCTAATACAACAGATCCCAACGAGCTATCACCTGTCATACAACTTTCTTCTTTTTCTTTACATCAAAGCCTTTACAGGAGATAAAGCTCCTAGAACAATCCAGGAAGTTTATGACACGACTACTGAAATTGAAGCCAACATCTCCTCTTTCAAAGAAGTACAATCCTTTGTTCCAGAAATCAAGGTTGGTGAGCCCAAAGATACCACAAATATTCCCAAGAGAGTACCCTCCCTTGAGACCTCTATTGAAGAAACTCCGAAAGATTTGGAACAAGACATCAGTCAACAAGAGGTTGAGGAAAGAGATCTTGATGAAGATTATCAATCCCATGGGAAAGGACAGGAATTTAGTCATGCTTCTACCAAGGATAATGAAGACCTTCAGACTCTTTGAGTCAGTCTTTTGAGCCTTTGATTTTTCATGATCCCTTTCTGAGATGGATTGAGCACTTTCCTAGAAGTGTGACTTGGCATGATTTTATCCCTCCCTCCCGCCTCCATGGGCTAGACTTTACAATTTTCGATGATGTGATACATGTTCTAACTCATGTTATTTTTGTGTTTGACTTGTCATTGTTTGGATTCACGATGAAGCATAGAGGCAGGTATTATGAGATATTGCTAGGATGACTTCACTGGTTATTCGACTACACCTAGCATTCAACCAACATGTAAGTAGAGGTAGGTAGGCATTTGCATCCATTGTATATACCACCTGCTTATCATTTTAGCACAGTTATAGTTTCATTTTCATATTGTATTCCTCCATTATGTATATGCATGCTTATGATTGTATTTTTATATCATATATGAGAGAGGGGTGATATCACCACCTTGAAGATTACTGATGCATTTTGTTGAGATATAGTAGGCATAGGTCATACTAGAGACACTGAGGTTCTCACGTGCTCTACAGTGAGCACATGTCCCCGAGTTGGAGCCAGATGTTATCTCCTATCCTAGGGATAACTAAGGAGATCATGTCTCGAGGCCCATAGGTCCTAGACATGGAGTGCTGAGAGCCGGATGACTTGAGCATGGCCTGGAGGGCCCCTCTTTTCTTCAGTGCAACCCATCTATCAGCAACAACAATATCCATCCCACCAGCCTAGTCCTGAAGTAGCAGTAAGTCTTTCTCCATGAGGTAATGAGTCCGAGTATCATGGTATGTGTCACTCTGATTTTTGAAGCACTTGAATATGTTGCACTGAATTCTCCTTCATTTCATAACGTTTGCTTGGAAATTATGCTTTTTAACTTGTTCATACATGGAAGGGTAACATGATGCCCTAGTAAGTTGATTTCCCTTTAGGATGGGTTGCCACTGGGTGGGTCTATGAAATGTCATCATCCATTCCCTCCATACTTACCACTTTCCATCGTTATTCCTCTCATCTTTCCCCCACCTTGGTTCGGGCATTGGGTTTGCCACGCTAGGAAGGGTTGTACTTGCCTAGTGGGAAGAAGGGGCTAAAGGCCTAGAGGGTAAAAGTAGATGGCAAGAGTTAAAAGCCAAAATGAAACCTTTGAGATGCTTCGACCAGGGATTCCCGAAAAAGCAGTAAAAAGCTTCTCAGTAAGAAAAGAGAACCCATAAGAAAAATAAACACTCAAAGCATTAGTTGGTGGATGGGAGGTCTCATCATGAGCCGACCTATTATGGCCATGGGCATGTAGCGGTATGACACTACCATCTATCTGGTCACCAAACCATGGTCGTGGCTCTTGGTGGCATAGCCAAGAGAAAGGGGGTCTCATCACGAGCCATCCTTCTCACCTCCGTGAAATGCTTGTGAGTAACGCTCTCACCTCTGGTCACCAAGCCTGGACAATGTCCCCCATCTCTTCCCTTGAAGCATAAAAGAAAAAGACCAAAAACAATAAAGCTAACAATAAAAGGCATTGAATGGGTTATGAAACAATGGCATCCATGATAAGGTGCAACTCGCCCTCTACAAAGGCACCCACAGGTAAGATATACATTTCCCTGTTATCATTGCACCCTGTGCCCAAACACTTCCCCCATGCCACTTCACACACACTTACATGACCTAGATTGGTTCTTGTTATCGCACAATTTGTACTTGCCTCAAAGACAAAGGCAAGTGAACAAGAAATTGGCATAACAGGAGGTTGTCCTGTCACTGTCACCTAAACAAGACACCTCTTTCTTTTTAGGAGTAGCACCCCAGGGGAGACGTCCCCGATGACCTGGGGGTTTGAGAAGGCTGAAGTAAGAGTGTAAAGAAGGTCCCTCCCCTCTCACAGGTCACTCTGATCAGAAAGTCCAAAAGGTTTTTATAAGATGAAGCAAGGCAATATTAAGTGTACCTACCCAAAACAAGACAACAAGAAAAATACTATTTGCAAGTACCAATTGATGTTAATGCTTCATAAAACCATAGACTTTGAATAAAAGCATAAACTGATATATAAGATGAAGCAACAGAAATATTTATAACAACAATGTATATATAGTAATAACTTCACAATTATGCCTCAATAAAGCTTCAATAATAACCAAAAATGATAACCTAAACTTGGCAAAATGCTAGTATTTGTCAGAAGCAATGAAGGCAATATAAAATCAGCTCTAAAACTTTCTTTTAAGATGCTTTTGCTGCTGTTATAGATGGCTGTAGCAATATTTTGCAACAACAACAAGATAGTTAGTAGGTTAGTTCAATCTGAGGTTAGAAATGGTTAGTAAAGATCTTAAGGTAGATGGTTTAAAGGTTGTTTTAGTCAATCAATCACTTGTAAGGTATGAACTAGTGCCTTTAGGGTAAATGGAGTCACTATTGCAGTGACAATTTTTAGAGGGAAACAAATGATAATGGGTGAGCTAAAGGAAGAGGGAGGATGGTTGAGGTGTTAGTAACCTATGGCCTCAATCATCCAAATCCCTAGAAGGAAAAAATTGCTAGGAAGTAGGTAACCCTAGGCCTTAGCGATTTTCCTTCTTCTTTAGGTCAAGCTTGAAATAAAAGTATGAAAGCTTGATGAAGCAATAGTACTAGAGTGCTACTAAGGTAGGTGTTGTTGGATAAATCGGTGAATGCGGACATAAACTGATCTCCCTAGATCCACCTAGATCTAGAACAAAACAAGACATGACATGGCGCTTTCTCTAAGCTCTAATCATCGAATTTACTACCAAAGAAGAGATGGATGACATACCTTTGAATGTCGCTTCCTTATATCTTTGTTGTCCTTGCTTCGCTTCGGTGCTCTTGTGATATTGGATCTGCAATGACACAAACGAACCAAAGTGAAAGCAACAATAGTATACTCAATGAAAGCTTATACATGTTATCAAGGAATCATGTAATAAAATGAGAATGATTTTATGAGAAAGAAACATGCCACTGTATTATATAATTTGGACGAAAGATACAACCAGATGCCTTGTTGTTGTCGGGTTCCTTCCAACAGTTCTTTACTTCCCACACACTTCTTGCTCCAAGGATTCTGAGGCCATGGATCTGATAGTTACTCACAATATATCTTGACAAAGCAAATCTCAAAGCCAACATATCAAGCTAACAATCTCAAGCCAAATTTCTAATCTCAAAGGCTCAAGAACTTTCCAACCCAATCAAGCTAACTTTTTCCATGAGAGTTCCTCTCCTTTTATAAGTTGAAGAGGATAAGGTGAGGAGGTTAGGATGATCCCACTAAATCATGAAAGCGAGTAAGATCCAAACCGTTCGGAGGCCACCTCACCATAGAAGCTTCTCCTTCTAGAAGCATTGAGAAGATGCTCGTTTTTCCCACGTACAGGAATTTCTGCACCCTAGCTATAGTGCAGCTTGCAGAAACTCCGCAACCTAGCTATAGTGCAGCCTGCGAAAACCAGGAATTTCCTCACCCTAGCTATAGTGCAACCCGCGAAAACCAAGAATTTCCTCACCCTGACTATAGTGCAGCCTGCGGAAACTAGGAATTTCCTCACCCTGGCTATAGTGCAGCCTGCGGAAATCCTCTTTAATTGGGTTTTTACAAAGGAAAATACAACTTCTCTCAGTAAAAGTTCCTCTCCCTTCATTCTTCAGGAATTCAAGCCATTGACCCCTCTGAAGGCAACATATAGGTTTACATCATTAACGGTCATAAGGGTGACGAAAATAATGTGTAACAATAGGGCTCTAGTATATCCTTCAAGGGAGATGTCTTCTAGCAAAATCAATTAGGCGAAGAGTTATTAAGAAAAGGACAATAAATGTGCTTTTCTCCTAGGGTTTCACAATAACAATTTCATAATCTCATAAATGAACAAGTAAATACACCATAACCATTCAAAATAAAGAAGGATTGCAGATTTCTACTTCACTAAGAATAATCTAGTCACAAACCCTTGTTGAAGACTTTCCACCATGAAAATGCAAAATATACACCAATAAAAACTCCCTCCAAGAGTTGCGCACCACTTAGTTCAGCGAATAAGTCTTAAAAGAGGCCGAATTTCAGACCTCACATGTGTGAGTGAAAGATGATGAAAAATATAAGAGATTTTTCTCTTATTTATATAATACAAGTGATTTTTAATTAAATTTTAGGTCAAAAAAGGCCGACATGGCCAGTTTACATTAAAAATCCAGTTTTACATAAAATTGACAATAAAACCCCTAATTTTATCTTTTTAGGGTGACGTCATGCCCCTCCTAGGGTGACGTTGGCCCCCCTCTTGGAATGCTAGGCCTCCAAAGTGAAACGTTGGGGCTCAAAACCCCTTAGAACTGCCACACATGCCAACCAAGCCGTCGTCATGCCTAAAACCCCAACTGGATGACGTCAAGGCTCAGAGTGATGATGTCAGGGGCCTTTAAGGGCCAACGTCATGGTGGTAAGGAAAAAACCCCTTGGGTCTAGGCCTACCAAATTGCCTTTGGTGGAACGTCCTCCTTTTTCTCTAGTGCAAGCCTCCGGTATCCCTCTGCCCCTATCCATCTGGTGGGATTTTAGCCCCAGGGAGGTCCAAACTAATCATCTCCCCATATGTACCTGTCCATTGAGCATGGTCCTGCAGCAAAAAGTACACCCTCCATGGGTTCATAAGTCACAGAGATCATAGCAATATCAATCACATCTAATAAGCAAGTTACCCAAACATGTGCATCAAATCCCCCTTTACCCAGACAAATGCTCAAAGACGTTATGCTATTTAACAAGCCTGGTTTGGAGAGGGTCTCAGGATGTCCTATTGGGCTAATCCTCCTCAGGTGTGGGGTGTTTCCCAGGTGAAGACTAATCTAGGTCATGTAAATGTATGAAATGGTATAGGGAATGTTTGGGCAAGGGGCGCAGTGATGACAAAGAAATGTAGGTCTTACCTGTGGGTGCCTTTGTAGAGGGCGAGCTGCACCTCTTCATGGATGCAATTGTTTCCTAGCCCATTCAATGCCTTTTTTCTCTTTGTCTTATTGCTTTTTATTTCAAGAGAATAGTTGGAGAACACTGCCCTGGCATGGTGACCAGTGGTGACAGCATTACCCACAAGCATTTCACGGAGATGAGAAGGTTGGCTCGTGATGAGACCCCTTTTCTCTTAGCTATGCCACCAAGCGCCACTACCCTGGCGTGGTGACCAGTGGTGATAGCGTTACCCACAAGCATTTCACGGAGATGAGAAGGCTGGCTCGTGATAGACCCCTTTTCTCTTAGCTATGCCACCAAGAGCCACTACCCTGGTATGGTGGCCAAATGAATAGTAGTGTCATACCGCTACATGCCCATGGACCTAATAGGCTGGCTCATGATGAGAGTCGAGACCCCCTATCCACCAACTAGTCCTTGAGCTTTATTTTATTTTATGGGTCCCCTCTTTTTCTTGCTGAGAAGCCTTTATTGCTTTCTCGGGGATCCCTGGGCGAAGCTTCTCAAGGTTTGATCTTGGCTTTTAACTTTTGATCTTGGATTTTATCTTGGCTCTTAAGATAAAAGATAAAAGGCATTGAATGGGCTTGGAAACATTTGCATCCATGACAAGGTGAAACTCACCCTCTTCAGAGGCACCCAGAGGTAAGCCATACATTCCCCTGTCTTCATCTGGAAACATCCCATGTCCAATGAGTATTAGCCCAATAGGACCTCCTAACGTCCCCTCCAAACCTGGCTTGTAGAATAGCATAATGTCTTTGAGCACTTGTCTGGGAAAAGGGGGTTTTATGCACATGTTTGAATAACTTGGTTATTAGATGTGATTGACATTGCTATGATCCCTGTGACTTATGAACCCATGGAGGGTGTACTTGTTGTTGCAGGGCCACACCCGATGGACAGGTACACATGGGGAGATGATTAGTTCGAACCTCCATAGGGATAAAAGCCCACCAGATGGATGCTGAGACCCCAGCCAGGGGCAGAGACGGATCAAAGGTTTGCACCAGAGAGAGAGGAGGACGTTCCACCAGAGACAACCTAGTAGGCCTGGACCCAGGGGGGTCTTGGCCTCCCACTATGATGTAGGCCTTGGAAGGCCCATGACGTCACCCATGTGACCCTTGACGTCACCCAACGTTTGATGGACACTTTGGAGGCAGTTATGTGCCAAGTGGCATGTGTGGCTTGATCCAGGGGGCTTGGGAGGCCTAACGTTTTGCTCTTGGAGGCCAATGTTTCACCAGAGAGGCCTAATGTCACCCTAAAAGGGCATGACACCACCATTTTTGCTTGATTTAGGGTTTTAATTTGTCATTTAATGTAATTATTGGATATTACATGTAAATTGGCCATGTCGGCCTTTTTGACCTAATTATGGTCTTTGTAACTGTATAAATAAGAAATTTTCCCTTGAATTATTTCATCATCTTTTACTCGCACAAGTGTGAGGTCTGAATTTTGCACCTTAATTGGGGTTACATGACTGAAATTTAGTGCGCACTTCTTGAAGGAGGTTTTGGACTATTTTAGCAATTTTCTTGGTGGAAGTGTTCAACTAGAGTATTTGCTAGATGATTCTTGGTGGATGTAAGTAAATTTAAGACTTGTTGGTTCTACTAGGCATTTTTGGCCTCAACACGTGTTTTTGTAATTGGAATTTCTGCTCCCTTGCATGGGATAATAATGTAATGGGTCTGCATGGATCATAGTTTAGGTTAGTTGCCTGGGACTTCATCATTAGAGGAGTCCCTTTCATCGAGTGTTTTTTTTCCTCAGGTTATTAATTTGGCTTAACCAACCTTATTAATTTCCCTTGAGTTTTTCACTCCCACAATAATTCTTCAAAGTGGTGAAAGACGTTCTAATGGTCGAGCCCTATGGTAGCTAGTGTCTAGGAATATTGTAAATGACCACGCTAGACATCTCCTAGAGTCTTGTGGAATTCCGTCGAGTCTAGATAGTTTTTTTTT
>SNQJ01S0149257.1:1682-23437 GCA_010110895.2 Picea sitchensis | reverse complement strand
TAGAGACTAACTTTTAACAGGATCCGACTCTCTGGGAACAACATACCTGTACCATTTACACATGTTTTGAATCTGACATCCCTTCCCATTTCCAAGGGCCAACCGACCACTTTCTGACTTCAACCCCTTCATTGTTACGCACCCGACTTCACATGTTTTGACTCATGGGCCATAACTCGACTAAAAACTTACTCTAATTGAATGGAAAATGTTGGCGCTAATAACTGGATCCAACAGGGATGCTATCCTCCCCAAGAGGTAGCAAAGAATAGTAGACCAGGTGCCTGACCATTGGGTCTTATTTCGACTCTTCGACACTATAATATGAAACACAAAGCACAATCTAAACCTATCGATGCAACTTCTAAAAAAGTCAGCATAAACTTAGGGCCTTCACTTTAGGCTTCAATTTTCTATTGACCTACTGACTCGACACAAAAATAAAACGACTATTTACAATGACATATGACCTAAAAGGATTTTATTTCATCAGATAATGTTTGAGGAACCTGTCGTTTATAGGCCCCAACCAAGGAACTCTCCATTTGATCCTTCTAGAAAATAAGCATTGCTCCCGCAATATGCGCTGACTCTGAATGGACCAGTCCAAAGGTGGTCGAATTTTCCTTGCTTTCCTTTATCTTCATTTATCACATCCCATCTCAGCACCAACTCCCCTACTTGAAATTCCTATTGCTTAGAACACTTGTCAAAGGTTATCTTCATACTCTCCTAGTGGATTTGTGATCGATTGTATACCTATTCCCTCAGCTGTTGTGTGTGAATCAGTTGATTTATTCTCATCTGCGTGTCATCTGGCTCGACCTCTTGTTCCTGCAACAACTTTTTGACGGGAAACCCCAGTGTGGTAGGGAAAATTACGTCCATGCTATATATAGTCTGAAAAGGCGACATTGAGATGGAATTCTTGGTGGTAACCCGATCTTCCCACAACGCATAGATAAGCTTTTTATGCCAAGCTTTCTTATTGTCTTGCAAGAGTCTTTTGATGATCGTGGTTAGGCTTTTATTTGAGGATTTTTCTAACCTGTTTCCTTGTGGGTAGTATGCCGTAGAATTCCCCAAGGTTATATTGTAATCCTGGAAATGTTTTTCCATCCTATTGGAATTGAATGAGGCTGCATTGTCTGTTATGATTTTGACGAGGCACCCAAAGATCGACAAATTTTTTGTCTACAGAAATTGAATGATGACGACGTCGATAGCTTACTTCGTGGGGATCACTTCTATCCATTTCTTAAATTAGTTGGTGGTCGTGAGTATCCATTTGTGCAGCACCAAGGATGGTGGATTTATTTCCCCTATGAAATCCAAACCCCACTACATGAAATGTGATTCGACTGAGATCGACTTTAGTGGTATGGGCTGGAACTTTCTTCTTCCGTCAAAAATCTGAAATTCGTGGCAACTGGAGACTGCTTTGTACATGTCTGCGAAAATTGTAGACCAATAGTAGGCACGGTGGTTTTCCAGTAGTGGTTCCCTCCACAATCCCCTTTGTGAAATTATTCTATGGCTCTCTTCGCATCATTTTCCAGCAAACAACTCAACAATATTCCCCTAGGATCTTTCCAGTAGAGTGAGTTATCCAGGATCCAGAACTTAACTGCTTTAAGATTTAGAAATTTGGCCTTGGTATTACTTACACCTGGAGGGGCCTGGATATTCTTCAACACATAGATGATGTCTGCATACCATGAAGAATGAACGAACTTCCGAGACACCTGCACAGTCTTTTCCTCCCGAGGACTCTCTGAAAGATCAACAATGAAATTTATTCCCACAACGTTACAGTTCAACTGCGCCATTAGCTTTGCAAGGCCGCAACCCTTAATTAGTTTCGTAGTCTTAGTATCCAAGTCATATTTCATCATGGCTTCTATCCACTTACCTCTCCTCCCTTCAGGGTCGGGATGAGTCAGGATATCCTTTACTAAGTTGCTGGGCACATAAGCAATGATGTGGGAGTGCAATATGTACGTCCTAAACTCCTTCAGGGATTTCACTAAAGTGTATGCTTGTTTTTCCATAATGTTGTACCTTAGTGGAGCATCTCACAATGTCCTGCTGAAATAGGCTATATGCTTCTCGAAGTTTTTCTCGTCTTTATGCAACAACACGCCGACAATCGTATGCTCCGAGGCAAATAAAAACAGGATGAAATATTTCATGAAGTCTGTACTGGCTAGCACAAGAGCTCTAGTCAGCACCACCTTGATATATTCAAAATATTTCCAGGCTTCCGGATTCCACTTGATCTCATTCCCCTTCCTGAGCATGTAGGTTATGTGCTTTATAATTTCTGTCAGGTTCAGGATGAATCTTCTCAAGAAGTTTACCTTTCCCAGGAAGGATTTCACTTCCTTCTTACTACGCAGAGTGCCAATTTTTAGGATTTTGTCAACTCTGATGGGGTCTATCTTGATGCCTTCTTTCAATATAATGTTCCCCAACAAATTCCCTTCTTCCATCCCGAAATGTGATTTCTTTGGATTTAGCGATATGCCAAACTTCCTGCACTTCTAGAAAACTTTCTTCAGATGCTCGAGGTGTTGTTCATCGGAGGCAGAGTATACCTTGATGTCGTCTAGATAGATGAAAATGAACTTGTCCCTTTAGTCAACAAATGATATGTCCATTGCCCTCTGGAAAGTGGCACCAATGTTCATCAGGCCGAAAGGCATCTTGGCATACATGAACGTTTCCCATGGAGTCGTGAAAGCCATTTTTTCTCTATTGTCTGGGTGGACCATGATTTGATTATACCCCGAAAAACCATCCTGCATGGACATATTCTGGGACCCCACCACCTTTTGCAGGATATAGTCCATTTTAGGGAGAGGGTAGTGGTCCTTTAGGGACACTTTGTTCAAGTTTTGGAAGTCCGCACACAGTCTTATTTCACCGCTCTTCTTTCTTACAAGTACCAAATTTGCTACCCACTTCGAGAACCATAAATAAACGATAATTTTGGCTTCAAACTGTTTCTTTACCTCCTTTTTGATCAACGACAATAGCAGGGGATTTATCCATCTCAGCTTCTATTTGAAAGGCTTCTGGTCTTCTTTGAGAGGGATAACATACTGGATTAATTTAGTGTCATACACCTTCAAATCATCATAGCTCCATGCAAAAATGTCAGGGAAGTCCTTCATGAGCTTGACGTAGTCTTGCTTGACCTCTGGACTTAGCATTTTTGATAATTTGATTATTTTAGGGTTCTCCTTAGTCCCAATGTTGCAGTCTTCGACATCCTCATCGTTTGCAATGATCCTGAGATTTCTGGCCACGTCATTTTCATCGAACAACTTTTCCAGTGGAACTAACCCCTTTGGGATGATGTTATTTTTTAGTTGTACTATGTCCCTTCCCGCTATTTGGTTCTGGAAAGGGTCTTCGTTACTACGTGCATCCATGCTCTCATCTTTGTTGCAACAACACTCGTCATCGATGTTTATGTTAGTGAACTCGTCACTCATCTAAATGAATCTCTCCACCTGCTAGTCGTCCTCAAACACTTGCCAATGTTTGATACTATCAAGTACCGTCGACTTGTGTCTGACTTCGATCTCATAATTTGTGTTAGGGAAGATGGGGATTTTGAAAACTAAGGCGGAGGTGGATGATGCATCAACAATATGGTTTTTCTCCCTAGGGATAATTGACAGATTGTACTCTGAGAATTTATCGAGGTGATCCAACGCCAAGTTTTTGTATGCTCTTAGCCTGGGGTATTTTTCCTGATATATGCCTTTGACCTGGTTTATGACTAGTTCAGAGTCTCCGTGCATTTCTATATTCTTTGCGCCTAATTATTTCAACACCTTTAGGCCCAGAATCAGTGCCTCATACTCGACCATGTTGTTTGTGCATTCGAACGTGAGCTTGTACGAAAACAACTTTGTGCCCACCTCAGGGGGGCTTACCCATATGCCGACACCTGCTCCTTCCTTACTAACATTGCCATCGAAACTCATGTTCCATATCTCGTTTTCCACATGGTCTTTTGGGTGGACGCACTCTTCTACTTTCCACGTGGTTTCCTCATCGGCTGTCATGATGGTTGTCGACTCTTCCTCTTCAAAACTCAGGTCATTGTAAAATATAGAATAACCAACCTCAATGTCGATGGAGTATACAGGATGGTTATTTGGCTGCATCTTATTGCTTACCATGTATTTCAGCAGCACTTCTCTGTATAATGGTCTATCCTGGCCAAATATAGGGATGGTGGCATATGACATGTCCATTTGAAGGGTCCCCTTTAACTTCGCAGCCCACGACCTAGACAACAACATGCCAAACTTAGGGGGTATGTCCGCCACAACCACATCCATAACCGTGTTCTTAGAAGGAATTTGGGCCAATGAAACAACCAAGTCATTGATAATACCCAGACACTTGAATTTCCTCGAGTCAAAAGAGAAAAGGTTCTTATAGGGCCTCGTGATGTCCAAACCCAATTCGTCCATGATCAACTTTGGCATGAGGTTGTGCGACACACCAAAATAAATCATGGCATTATGAAAGGTCATGTCATGAACCTTTAGACTGATGTAGAACAAAGGGACGTCCTTAGTATCACTTGTCTATTCAACATGCAAACCAAATAGGATAGCGGGGTGATCGTCTTGGACATTCAAAGTATCAGGGGTCCCTCCCATTTTCATCATTTTAATAATTTTCTCCTGATATTCACCCTTCCTGATAAGTTCGTTAAACCGGACAAAGATTTTGATTTTGGCCATTTCATGCTCAAAGTTAAAGGGAGGACATACATTCTCTACCTCTTTTCCACCCGCTTCTCAGCTTGCTTCCGACATTTTCTTCAGGGCCTCCTCCTTTGAATTTGCTTTTTCAGTCATATCCTTGGTCGTCTTGTGGATGGGGTGTCCTCCGAAGGCTTTCTTACGGGGTTTGTCTGTTGAACTTCAGTGTGCACCTCCTTGTTCTTGAGGTTATATTTCTTCTGAAACTACATGATGGCATTCTGGTAACCCTTTCTAAATTATTCTATTTCCCAGGACAACGCATCACCCGTTTTCCCAAACCATGCATCATCTGTATCCAACATAAAATCGTTGTTTTTTCTCATGTATCGATCATGTTCGCTCTTTGTAAAAAACATGCGTGGGTTCTTGTCATCACAACAATGCATGTGTTCTTCAAACCTCTGATCGAAATCCTTGTCCGCGTAGTTGCTTTGGAATGGAGGCCTTGTCTATTGGTCGCCTTGATCTCTCTGCTCCCTCTTTTCCCTTTGTCTGATCTGAGGAACTTTACCCATTTTGAGAATCTGATTCCAGGGTTGGGGGTCATGATGTTCTCGGGTAGCGGGTATGTTTCCCACATACATTTTTTCCATTATCTTTTCCATAGTTTTAATCATTAATTCGAATTTTTCATCTATGGATCTCGACGTTGATGGTTGCACATCTCCTTGGGGCTTCTTATCGCCTCTGTTGAATCTTTGTTTGATCTTCCTCGACACCAACATATTTACCTTGACTTCGATCGCATTGCTCGTTATTGCGTCTAGATTTTTTGATCTTCTTTCTCTTAACAACAAGGAGAAATCATTGTCGAAGGAATCGACGTATCACAATTGTGCAACCCTGGGAGGTGGCTGGACTTCTCCAGGAATCGAGTTATAAACCTTCATGAAACGGGCTGAGAATTCTTGCACTGTCTCCTCCAACACCTTCTTCATATTATTGTACTGCGTTAACAATTGCAAGGGATTCTTCTTGTCTGCCCATCTAGTAATGGAAGATGTTTCGAATGCAAAAAAATATTGAATGCTTGTAGCCGAGAGGGATTTGAACCACTTCCTCACCTCCCCCAAAAAACTCTACACAAACAACCTCATTTTCACGTTTGCATAGTCTACCTCTTCTAGGTCGATGAAATTGTTGAAGCAATCCAGATGCTTCTGGGATAAAATGTTCCCTCCAACATCGTAGAGCTTAATCCTATGGCTGTAGTTCCGGGGAAAATCATGCAGTTGGGCTGGAAAAATGAGGGGGGAGAATTTGGCGGCCATGGCTCTAGGAAGGTTTGGTATTTGAGGGATATTATTAGACACTAGGGCTTGGAATCTCTTCTGGTCGAAAACTATCTCGTCCAAGTTGGTTTCCGACTTAGACCTGAACATGGTTTGTTCAAAGAATGCATCAAACTCAAGATCATCAGTGCTTTGTGTGCCATCTTTGGATAAGGATGAGCTTCTGTCTAGGTAATAGAACAGGTTCGATGCTTACTCTCTAGTCCTGTGCATAATTTTCTTGGGGTCGTACAAAGTCTCTGCAGGGTTTGGGTTAGGATTTGCTTTGGTGTAGATCGTCTTCGGAGTCAAGGTTCTTGAACTGTGCTACTTGGAGCTACTGTTATTTTTGACTGGAGTCGCTAGGGTAAAGGTTTCATCCAGTACAGATGTTTGTCCCTCTGTTACCCTCTGGGGTCAAACTACAACATTAGTTGTTCTCCCAGGGAAAATCTATTCAATTTCGTCCTCGACAATGACGCCAGAATGTTAGCACTCCATAAATCTATTCAGCTGATAAATAGACAATGAAGGTAACTATTTCAACCAACTTTGAGACTCGAAACTAGCCTTTCATACCTGGAGAGGGCTCTCTCAGGAGACACGGTCTTAGCGCGGGATATGTCTTTAAAGATGTGGCTAGATTTAACACCTTTGAGATAATGGGTTTTGGTTATATTGGCACAATAGAGTAAGACCTTGGGCTATGGAGTCGGTTTGAGGAAAACAATGGGAACAAATGAATCGGTGACTGAACTTGAGAGGATAAAGGATAAGCGAGCAACAATCTTCAGTGTAAAATTGTTGTGTGGGACAGAGAGAAAATACATAAAGCCAATTGGAGCACCGCCGAGGATGAATTCCAAGTTTAACTTTAGAGGAAATACATTTTGTCTAAATGGTGCGAACAAGGGGCGCTGTGTAGCGAATCCACAGGTTCGAAATTTCGTTTCGATTTAAACAGAAAAATATATGAATAAAGAAACATGAAGTACATACTCAAAGAAAGGAAAAGAATACATCCAACTGCTACAATTAGAATCTTTTCATCAAAGCTTCATGACTTTTGCATTAAATTTTGATTGAGCTCAAACAACGTACAATAATCACTGTCTATACTAATTTTTCCAAAAAACCTGGCTTACATTGAAAAGATCAAATATATAGGCGAGGGCACCGCTTGGGTTTCCCTACTCTTCTAACTAATATATGTTAAAAATAGGAAACTGATTGTCTGCGCTAAATGACTCTTCGCATGACGCTTTTCAAAAATAGACAACAAATACATCTGGCTACATCATGACTGTGTGTAATCCACCATGGGGATTCATTTATCAATCAGGCCTCATCATGAGAGAGTGATGTGTCAATACTTTCCTTCGATCAGATGTCTGAATGGACAAGTGTTTGTCAGAGTCCCGCTATCTGCTGTAACGACTTTGATTTCTATCACACTCTCATTTGCTGGGGGAATGTGCACGGAAAGTGGCTGCTGAATGTCATGGCCATTATCATAATGAAAAAATGTCTTAGGGTGATGTATCCTTAAAAAATTTCAAGATTTTCTTTCTGCTTGCAGATACAGAAATAAACTCAGTTATTTTTGTTTCTTCTGTTCATTGGTGAGAGTTACGCGGGCTTTCTCCTCGACCACTTCACATTCTATGGAATTATTCACATACCTTTATTTTGACAGCCTATGTGCTTCGAGCAACGGTACAAATGTGTCCTACACCTCTCTGAGTTGTATTTTGAGTCACGTCATGTTCCCTTCGTGGCCTTGCACTGCTAAAATTTCAATGGTCTTTGTCGCTAGCTATTGTCTCAACTCCCTGTTTTCGTGGTAAAGTTCGATGATAGCTAGTTTCACCTGCTTCAGTTGTTGAGATGGATCTTGATCATTTGTACCTGTGACATCTATCCTCATCGTTATGCTCCTACTTTCTCATCTTGTACCTTTCATAGGATCCAGCCAGACAACATGCATAAGTAATTTTTTAGCAAACGATCTTGCGCGCGGCTCGTCTAGGATTTGGGTTTCCCTAGCTTCCTTATTCTTATTTGGCCTCCCCCTTCTCTAAGGTATCTGCTATTGGGGAGACAGGGCTTCTACTATCCTTCATTCTTGCGCAGGTCCTTCCACTCCAGGTTCTGCGCGGTGTGATGTCATCGTTCCCATGGGTAAAGGGAAAACTCCCTTTGTATCCTTCGAGATGCCTGTTGTGAGTGAGAACAAATCCAAGTCACTTTGGGGCTCAATCTTGGAGATTCTGCGACTTCACACACCCTTCCTTATTTTTTGGGAGGTCACCATGGCACGACCAATATTTATCTTTCACATAGCGGATCCAACAAATTCCCAAGATGGAGAATTCGATCGACCTGGGCCTATGAGAAAAATTACAGACAGAGAATGAATATGATTTCGCAAATAAAATGTGTTCAGAACCTATGGGATTTATAACAGATCGAGTAGAAGGAGGAATCGTGCCAAGGAACATTGAATTCATGGCAACTAGATGTTTCAAATCAAACTGCAGATTTTCCATAACACATCCCCGCATATAAGGTACAGGCGATAAGGGCTGCAGGGAATACATGATACAAACACTGTGATTTTTCATTCCTTCGGCCTTCATAATGAACTGATAATAGTTACAACACTTGCTGACACGACTTTCATTAACTACTTGACTTGACCTGGGGCACATAGAGACTAACTTTTAACAGGACCCGACTCTCTGGGAACAACATACTCGTACCATTTACGCATGTTTCGACTCTGATATCCCTTTCCATTTCCAAGGGCCAACCAACCACTTGCTGACTTCGATCCCTTCATTGTTACGTACCTGACTTCACATGTTTTGACACATGGGCCATAACTCGACTAAAAACCGACTCTAATTGAAAGGAAAATGGCGACGCTAACATGATATACCGTTGGAAAGGTATCACACTAGCCTACACCACCTGTAGGCTTGATTTAGTTTTTGATTCAGTTCTCATAATTCAAACTGATAAGGAATTCACAACTATGAATTTTGGCTATTTAGGAGGCATGCAACTCGTGCCATTTGTAGAATGGTCATACAAACTTAGAATGAGGAAAATGATAGCTCATTGAAAATTTTATTCTATGAAATATAGGGTAAAACCACTATATTGTTTTAATAAAAATAAAATAAATCACCTTATATTCTATGAAAGATCATGTTCATATGGGACCCACCCAATGACCAACGAAAGGGGCCGACATTGAAAATTTTACAAATTGAGTCTTCATCTCATGAAATATGAATTGAGAAGCCTTGACATAGGAAATTGTGAATGGGAGGGTTTCATAAATAAAAAATAATCCGAGGATTTCCTCCCCTAGAGGGAACATATTATGTCTCTAAAACAAGTGGAACAAGGCCGAATTGAGCTTGCTTGGGTGTCGAGAAGATGTTGTTGGACATAATAATATTGATGATTGTCATGAAGATTCCAAATAGGTGATAGTAGGATAGGTAACACTATAAATATCAAATCAATTTATCCCTACTGACCCTTTTATTCATACTTGAGGTACTGACCAAACTGAAATTTGAACCCAACAATTGATTTGAACCAAGACCAAGTGTGTAATACCCATATGTTGAACCCAATGGTAATTGTAAATGAAAATGTACTTAAGCTGGTGAGATGTTTGATATCATTTTTGTATGCACCTTCCATGGTATAGTGCGCACATGTACTGCACACTAAAATGATGAAGTGTGCACATTCCAGGATACCACACACAACAAACTTAAGTGCGCGCGATTTTTAGGGCAGGGAGCCTTCATGTATATGTTGTGTTTATTTTTTAGGCTAGAGAGCATAGATACTAAAGGACAATGAGCCTATTTTTGTATATGTCTTATCATTAATATAAAATACATCGCTTCATGTAGACAAACCACAATAAAATAGTATGTGGGACTAAACTCCACTAGTTAGGGAAAGGGGAGGGCTAAAATTTAAGGGAAAGGGCTAAGCTAGGGAGCTTAAGACAAAAATGAATATTATATTAATATTCATTAAAGTATAAAGTATGGATAATTATTTTATCGTAATTTCTAAGGATGGGGACAAGTGGGCCAAAGCAGCTCCCAACATGACAAGTGTCAAGTTGGGAACATGCATACATATAGTTTGGACTTAGTTCATTTTCTTATCATTCAATCATCATTCAATCACTCATTGAGATGTCCTCCGTACCTTTATGTTACNATCACTGTACCTGTACATATATCCGTACTCATACCTGTATCTGTACCTGGTTATCTTGGGATCTGGACTGAAGAAGCAAGTTTCCAGGCCCGTGGGGTACTGAAGAGGAGGGTTGTTAGACCCGTGAGCAATTTCTCTCTAGGTGAGAGAATTGTTGGGAATTGATTCCCAAAGGTTCTAAACTGTAGCTACAGGGCTCTAATACTTCTTGTTCGGCCTGTTGCTGAAGCCCTAGAAGAGAAGTGGGGTAGCCAAGGGATTGTTGAGCAGAGAAGGAGCACACTTCCTGGGGTGGGACAGACATGTGGGGAATGAGGGATTGTAGGTTGTTAGTTTGAGTTGGCACATGTGACAGAGTCTTTCATGTTGATTGAGATACATCAACCTAGTTAGGAATCCCTTTACCCAGGTGGAGTTTAGTCCCAGCACGGGGGTGACCCACTGTTGACAGTGATGAGCGGTGTGGTCTAAGGCTTGGAGGTTCATGGAAGGTCTTCATGCAATTGGTGATATTCTTACCAAGATAAGTGTCAATTGTGTGTTAATTTATATGCTGCATTATTATTTATGTGTTTATGTTTATGGATTTTTCCGGTGTGTGGTTTATACCTATCTTTATATTTATGGGTATTGCCTGTCTATGCTGCATGAATATGTTTATTGTTATTTCTGTATGAATGTGTGTATTTACATAATGTATTGTTTGTTTTAAGTTATATATATAAATTTCCACAAGAGTTTCTGTGTGTATATGTTTTAATTTGCATACAACGATGAAGAATTTTATGTGGCATAACCCAATTGGATGTTGGGGATGTTACAATATGGTATTAGAGCTTCATTTTTCAATGTTGAGCCTGGATGGGCCAAGCAAGTTGAGTTGAAGAGAAATGTCCATGGTAAAAATTAGAAGCAATTGCGTGGAATTGGGAAAAAAGCCCCAATTTCTGTTGTTAAATTCATGGGAAAATTGAGAAATTTGGCCAAGTGTTGAGATATTCTTGATTTAATATCTATTATAGCAAATTTAGACTTGGAATTGGTCGAATTTGAAGTTACAGGGAAGCCATGAAAGGTGGAGCGAGATTAGTTGATTAAAATTCTCAATTCGTGAATTGAGTTTGGGAAAAATTTGTTCCAAGAATGTCAGCCAACAATGATTTGTTGTTGTAGAGGTTGAATTGGTGTTATCAGGGTGAAATTGAACAAATTTCATAGTTGCAGAATGTCTATGGTGAAAATTGGGAAAAAGTTGGCAAAAGCCCCAATTTCTGCAGCGAAATTCACGAGGAATTGATGCGCATAAAAAAGGAATGAGTGCAGGTGTGCGCACTAAAAATGCATGATGCGAAGTAAAAATCTTGTGATGCATGGATAAATATTGGTGTGCGGGTGCGCACACTAAAATTTGGTGATGTGCGGTGCAGAGTGGCATTGCACGGAAAAATATTGGCATGCGGGTGCGCGTGCTAAAATTTGGCGCTGCGCGGTGTAGAGTGGCATTGCATGGAAAATATTGGCGCGTGGGTGTGGACACTCAAAATTTGGCACTGTACAATGCAAAATGGTAATATGCAAAAAATATTGGCGTGCGAGTGTGTGCACTTAATTTTGGCACTGCGAGATGTAGAGTGGTAATGCACGAAATTTTTTGGTGCATGGGTATGCGCACTAAATTTAGCATTGCACGATGTAGATTGAGTGGCACATACATAATATTGGTGCGCGTGGTGTGCACACACACAATAATGGAATGCGTGGTGTGCGCAATATTGACAGAGCGCAAAATAATTTTGTTGGTGCACACGCAATGTGGGTATATGTTGTTGGCAACAATTTAGTTAATGGTGCACGTGGAGTACTGGTGCGCGGTGGGGGCATACTAAAATTTGACATGGTGCAATATGTAGAGTAAAATGTGCGCGGAATATTAGCACACGACACAATTTTTTTTTTGCGTGCAATAGGTATTAGTGCATGAACCAAAATTGGGCACAGTGGATATTGGTGCGTGACACAAAAGTGGTGTGCACCAGTTATTGGTGCGACATAGAAGTGATCCACATTGGTTATAGGTGTGCGAAGCATGCACTACCTTATGGTGTTTCTGCGCATGCTAAATATGGGTGTACAGGTTGAAATTTGTGCACGCAAAGTCATTTGGATGGTGTACAAGATCAGAAAACCAACCAATTTCTGCGACGTTTTATACTGTTTGAAGGTCATCTTTTTGCAACGTGATTTTGAGGCCCTTAACAACGTTTTTAGCCACTCAAAAACCACGAGAATAGAGTGTACCAAGGTGTAACAAGGTACACTTTTTCTCTGCATCTCAAATGAAAGAGCTCAGAGAGATCTTTCTAATGGTGTAAACCGTGCGTTAAACATAGCTTTTATGAGGAAGTTACAGGACAAACAGTGGAGGGTAAATTTTAAGACCCAACTAACTTCGAAGGGCCATACCTTTCTACTCCAGAATCAAATTGAGGCGTAGGAGAAGTAAATGGAAATATATTGAACCATAGAAGACATTCCTAGAGCTGAATTAAAATTCTGGGAATGTTAAAAATGTTTAATATGGAAAAGAAGGTACCATTAACATTCTATACCAAAACCACAAATTGGCTTAGAACTTTAGCAAGTTGTAACTAGCATCCCAGAACCCAGAAAAAGGTGAAACTTGGAAAGACTGTCCAGAATATGTATATGAGGAAATTCAATTGATATCATACTAAAACTCCAATGGAGTAGGTGAAAAAATGCATAATTACTATGCATAATTTCACCTAGTTGAAGAGTGAGCATAAAAAAATTAATGGACAATTTTCAAATAACCATAACATTTTGCTCAAGACTCAGAATTGAGCATGGAAGTAGGTGTTGGAAAGGTCTTGGATAGTAGAATATAATTATTCACCCATAAAATTGATCCAGGCAATCAATTTTTCCAGGAAATCAGAAGAAATAATTATGATATATTATTGAACCAAAATGGTTCATATTTTTCATGAAATTGATGAGTCATTTAACCTGACAAGGTTTTGTTGGCTGCACATTTTGCAGAGTTAACAACAAACAGATCCGATCAGGATTATCACAGAGTGTAGAGGAATGGAATATGAAAAAGGGACTTACATATAGGAAAATGAAGTCAGTGGGATGGATGTCCATATGGGCCTTGAAGGAACAAACTCCAATGGACATGGAGACAGAAGGGATGAAAATATGAATATGGTAGAGACCATTAAAAATTTGTAGAAGGATGTCCAAATCCATAAAGATGATAATGAAAATATTATGAGAGCCAAGGAGCAACAAGAGGACTTCAACATGAATTTAATGTAGAGCTTGAACATAATAGAAAAGAAATTGGATAAGGAGAGTGGCTCAAGAAAATTCGGAAGTCAAGGGTCTCTTGATGAGAAAATAAGAACAAGAAGTGTTAGAATACATCACCATCACTCCCCGAGGCATTCCAATAAGAAATCACACAACATATCATGTCCATCCCATGCCAGGAAGCATAAGAGGTTTGGGGTGGATGAGCTACGAGGAGAGGTGAACAAAATCAAACCTCCTACATTTGATGGTGAGCACAAGAAGGATGAAGATGCAGAGACATGGCTACTGGGCATGATAAATTATTTTCAATTGCATAATTATTCTTATCATGTAGAAGGAATAATTTCCATCTATCAACCCAAGGGAAAGGAATCCATGTGGTGGGATCATCTTGTGCAGGTGCAACACATTAAAGAGAAACATGTTACTTGGAGGGAATTTAAGAAGTATTTTGAAAAGAAATACTTGACTAAGAGATACTATGACAGGAAAATGAAAGAGTTCTTTGAACTCAAACTCGGGAGTATGACCATAGATGAATATGAAAGAAGGTTTTTAGAACTGTTGAAGTATGTTTCTTTCATCAAGGATGAGATAGTTAAGATTCATAGGTATTTGAGTGGATTTCAATCATTCATCAGTGAAAAAATACAATATGATGATCCCAAAACATTGGAGGAGAACATAAGTCGAGCCAAATTCCTATATGATCAACAAAAATCAAGGCCAACTTTCCAAAAATCTTGGGAAGACAAGAATAAATTCAAGATGGATCAGAGGAAGAAGGGAACTAAGCCACCATTCTTCATAAATAATCCTCAGGGATAACCAACTTCTAGAGAGCCCAGAACGATCGAGAAAGGGGGTCAAAGGCCAAGGCATCCACCTATTCAATGTTGGGGTTGTAAAGAATATCATATGTTTAGAGATTGCCCTCATAGAGGTGAAAAAGTGAGGACTGTTCATAATGTACAACAAGCTGAAATAGTGGAAGACATGGGAATAAATGTACCAAGGATATATGCAGCCTTGGACAATAAGAAAGGAGAGTACCAGTCACATATGATTGAAGTGGAAGGTATGATCAAAAACCAAACCATTACTATTTTAATTGATTCAGGAGCTAGTTATAGTTATATATATCCTAAGATGGTGGAAAGTTTGCATTTTCCAATAAGAAAGCATGGAAAATCTTGGTTGGTGCAACTGGCTACCAGAACCAAAAGGAAATTTAATGAGATGGTTAAGTCATGTCCTATGGACATGAATGGAATGAACACTAGGGAATATTTGAACATCTTTCCTTTAGGTTCCTATGATTGTCTAATTGGGATGGATTGGTTCGACCAATATCATGCTATCCTAGACTATCATAACAAGGAATTTACTTGCTTGGATGAGGAAGGGAACCTAAGGATAGTGCATGGAATTCCCAGGGCAGTAACCATCATAGAAATGTCAGCATTGCAGTTGAAGAAATGTTATAGAAAAGGGTGTCAAATATTTTTAGCACATATGGAAGAAACACCTAAATATAGAGTGTCAAATATTGAAGATTATGTAGTCCTAAAAGAGTTTGAATATGTGTTTAAGGAAATACCAAGATTACCCCCTAAAAGAGACATTGATTTCTCCATAAATTTGATGCCTGGAGAAGCTCTAGTATCCAAGACTCCCTATAGGACGAGTACACTAGAATTGAAGGAGTTACAAATGAAACTTGAAGAGCTCTTGAATAAGGGGTATATACTCCCAAGTGCGTCACCTTGGGGTGTCTCAGTTTTATTTGTGAAGAAGAAGGATGGAACATTGAGACTATGCATTGAATTTAGGCAGTTGAACAAGGTAACTGTGAAGAATAAGTATCCTTTGCCAAGGATTGATGACCTCTTTGATCAACTAAAAGATGAAAAAATATTATCCAAGATTTATCTTAGTTCTGGTTATCATAAAGTAAGAATTAAAGAAGAAGACATCAACAAGACTACTTTTAGAACAAGTATAGTCATTATGAGTTCAAAATGGTGCCCTTTGGATTATCAAATGCACCAGCTGTATTCATGTGTTTAATGAATGGGAGAATCAGTTATATGCCAAATTGAGAAAGTGCTCATTTATCAGAAGCAAATTCATTATTTGGGGCATATCATTTTAGAGGAAGGGATAACAATGGATCCTGAGAAGATTGAAGCCATTAGAGAATGGTCAACGCCAAAGAATGTGACATAGGTCAGATAATTCATGGGCCTTGCAGGCTACTATAGGATATTTATTGAAGGTTTCTTGAAGATTGCACACCCAATCACTTCCTTGCAAAAGAAGGGTTTGAAGTTTCAGTGGACATTGAATTGTGAAAAGGGTTTCCAACAATTGAAGCAATTATTAACAAGTGCTCCCATACTAAGGATTGTAGATCCAAATGAAGACTTCATTGTATGCATTGATGCATGTAAAGAAGGACTTGGTGGAGTCCTCATTCAAAATGGGATTGTTGTATGTTATGAATCAAGGAAGTTGAAGGAACATGAAACACTAGTACATCTGGGTGGATTATTCCATGAAATTTTTCCACGTTTCCATTATTTTCATTTTTTTTAAAATTGGGCGGGATTCTCATTGCTATTGCCATGAAAGTTCATCTCTATAGCGACGATTATTGCATACCTCAAAAAACATCTGCTAACACACGTGGCTTGCAACAACTAGTTGACTTTTTTGGGTCAACTCATGAATTTTCGTCGCTATACCGATGATAGTCGATCTATATATACCCGACTTTAAGAGACTTTGTGACACATTTTATATAGTTGCAACATTGTTCGTGGATTTTTTTTGAGCTGTTTATTTTTTCTGTCACCCACCGGTTGAACAAATCCAATTCTCAATCTACATAGCTCGGATTTTGAACTTGCAAGGTTAGTATGTTTTTTTATTTATGTACTCATTTAACTTGTAAATTTTTGTTCAATAAGAAATTTCATGTAGATTGTTTTTTCCTTGATAATATATTATATGTGCATTACCATATTTGAAAATATTTATGTCATTGGTTTTTGGATCTAGTTAGTATATTCTATGGAAATTCATGTGAAATGTCAAGAAAAATATGTTTCGAAGAAGTATTTTAAGAAGAGGGAAAATTACTCCATCAATAAGTCAATTCAAACATTAAAAACGGATGTCATTTTCAATCTAGATTAATTTGAGCCTACAATTCCTTATGTAAATTTAATCCTTATTACAAAACCACCAACTCATAACAACTTTACCGGTTGGACTAATGTTTGAAATAGAAAGTGGAAAAAAAATCCTCTTAGGTCTAATCCTATCCCTTAGCGACCTTGTTAGCTCTCTAACTTTTGTGTTTCTATGATGTCAAAATGTCAAAATGTCTTAGAAGAAGTAATAGTGAGGATTGTAGGTCACTGTAAATAAACATATCATAATCGAAAAGAGTAGCTAAAATATCATGAAGGAGTAGCTAAAATATAAAAAATTGACAACTTATTGTTTGGTATGGTGTAGGTAAGACAATTACTTGTAAGTAAAAGGATTTGTCACTATGAACGAAAATGACAAGAAGCTTGCTCGGTTAAGAGAGAAATTATAGGTGAGGGGTGGTGTGCAAGATACCAGATATAATAAATATGCAGAACAGAAATAAAATGCTAGAAATGGCAGAATAACAGTAATATATCCAGCATAATCTCCACAATAACACAGAAATGATATAAGAACAACAACAGAAATAACACTTTGATTCAAAAAGCAATGTTCACAGGCCTCTTCGAGGGGCAACCTCCAATCGAGTAGCACTCTGTTACAATAATCTCCAAGCTAGGGTTTTCATACCCTCAACCCTTATTTATACTAAATATGTCTATCAAGAGAAGCATCTAGAAGAAGATCATTCTAGAAGCAGAAGCTTCTATTAGGTCTTCTTACATCCACCTTATTCTATTTTATTGAAAGGAATTATTAATATTGACCTTTATTACATCTGAATATATTGATATACCTATGTGTGGGTTAGGACCCTAACATGTCCGCCCCCTTAAAAACAACCTTGTCCTCAAGGCTTGAGATGTGGAAACTGCTGCAGAATGGTAGCTGGTTCCCAAGTGGCATCTACTAGATTCGTATCTTTCCATTGGACTAGCACTTCCTTGATGGTTCTCTGATGCAGGTGACGCTCATGCTAGTCCAAAACTACTTCTAGCTATAGCCAAATGGATCCTTCTTCAGCTAACTTAGGAAGGTTGGTTTGAATTTGGCACCTAGTTCCAATCTCCTTCTTTAAGCATGAAACATGAAAAACTAGATGTAGCTTTGACTGACTGGGTAGAACTAATTGATATGTGACTTGTCCCACACACTTGAGAACTGTATAAGGACCATAAAATTTGGGCACTAGCTTTTGACAATGCTCGACCTTGAGGGAAGTTTGCTTGTATGGTTGTAGTAGCAAAAACACCTAATTCCCTTCCGCAAATTGACGTTCAGAGCGACCTTGATTTGCTTGTTGCTTCATGTGATTTTGTGCCATGACCAAGTTATCTTTAAAGGTACGAAGAATATCCTCTTGAACTGTAAGTGTTTGGTCAACCTTCTAGACCTTCGAGGTACCCAGTAAGTATGAGAGAACTGAAGGTGGCTTCTGTCTATATACCTCTTCAAAAGGAGTCATGTGAGTAGCTGTATGGTAGGAAGTGTTGTACCACCATTCGACTAGGGTAGCCATTGAGCCCACTGATGTTGTTTTTCAGAGGAAAAACACCTCAGATATGTTTCCAAACACTTGTTGACAACTTCCGTTTGACCATCAGTCTGGGGATGATAAGCTGTGTTGAGATGCAATTGGGTGCCCTGGAGCTTAAACAATTCTTGCCAAAAATTGCTTGTGAAAGTTGGGTCACGATCAGAAACAATAGAGTGTGGCATGCCATGAAACTTGAAGACCTGGTCCATGAGAAGTTGAGCCACCGTAGATGCAGTAAATGGGTGTTGAAGAGCACAAAAATGAGAATACTTGGAAAGGCGATCCACAACCACCATTATGACTGATTTATTGCCTGAATTGGGTAAGTAGGTAATAAAGTCCATAGAGATATCCTTCCAAATAGCCAGTGGAATCAGAAGCAGTTGTAGTGTGCCTGGAGATTTGACTATTTCTCCCTTGTTGTGTTGACACACCTCACATTCAACAACAAAATTACGGATGTCCTATTTCATACCATCCCAGAAAAAAAGAACGTTTGACTTTGTCATATGTTTTGGTGAACCCTGAGTGCCCCGCTGTGGGTGTAGCATGAAGCTCAGAAATTATCGTGAATTTAAGATTTGATTGTTTACTTAAATACAAATGGCCTTTGTATCGAAGCTCATCCTGGTGCCAAGAGTACCCTGGGGGAGCCGGAGCGTTGGTCTGCAATTGTTGGATTAGATGCAAACTTTTGGGATCTTGAAGCCATTCCTGGCGCACCGCTTGGAGCCAATTGGGTACAATGAAGGAAAGAGAAAAAAGGGATCCTTCTTCTTCATATTTTTGGGACAGTGCATCCGCCACTACATTATCTTTTCCCTTCTTGTAAATGATCTCATAATCATAACCAAAGAGCTTAGTCACCCATTTTTGCTGCTCCTGGGAGGAAATGCGTTGTTCCAGAAAGTACTTGAGGCTTTGATGGTCGGTATTGATTTGGAAGCGTTGCCCCAAGAGATAAGGGCACCATAGATCAATGGCATGCAGAATAGCCAACATTTCCTTTTCATAAATGGGTTTTCCTAGATTCCTTTCAGACAGTTGCTTGCTAGTGAAGGCCAAAGGTCGACCCTCTTGCATAAGGACAACACCAATTCCTTTCCCTGAGGCATCACATTCCAACACAAAGGTCTTTGTGAAATCAGGAAGGGCCAGAACCAGAGTGGTGCACATGGTCATCTTCAAGGTTTGAAAAGCTTGAGCAGTGGTTGGAGTCCAAGTGAAAGAGTTCTTTTTTAGGAGAGCAATGAGAGGTGCTGCAATCTTTCCGTAGTTCTTAACAAACTTGTGATAATACCCTATTAAGCCTAGAAATCCATGCAAGATTTTGAGAGTCTTTGGGTGCGACCAATCTTGCATAGCTTCAATCTTTTTCGGATCCACCCTAACGTCATCCTTGCCAACCAGATGACCCAAGTATTCTACTTCCGAGGCACCAAAAGCACATTTAGACTGTTTTAGGAAAAGTTGGTGCCGGGAGAGGAGATGGAGAACTTGATCCACATGAGTAAGATGGTCTGTCCAGGTTTTTCTATAGATGAGGATATCATCAAAGAAAATTAAGACAAAATGACGGAGAAAGGGACGAAAGACATGATTCATGAGGCTTTGGAAGGTGGAGGGGGCATTGCACAAGCCAAAGGGCATGAACAAAAACTCATAGTGGCCCTCATCAGTGTGAAATTCCATCTTGGGAATGACTGCCTCTTTCATATGTATATGGTGATAGCCCGAGCGAAGATCAAGTTTAGTAAAGAATTGGGTGCCACTCAATTCATCCAGGAGGTCATCAATGACAGGAATGGGAAATTTGTCTTTAATGGTTAGTTTGTTGAGGGCACGGAAGTCAGGACACATTCTCCAAGAGCCTTCTTTCTTCAGGACCATGACTATAGGAGAAAAGTAAGGGCTCGTACTAGGGCGGATAATGCCTGCAATAAGGAGTTCCTGGACCATTTTCTCAATTTCATTTTTTTGTGAGAAGGGGTGGCGATATGGACGGATATTGGGAGGAAGGATTCTGGTTACAAGGGGAATGGAATGATCATGAACACCGCGGGAAGGAGGGAGGCCTTGGGGAGTGGAAAATACCATTTAATGTTTAGAAAGGAGAGCTTGGAGGTCATGCAGAACTGGGGGTGTCTATGTCGCTTGAATGGCATGGAGTTGGGAAATGACACCAGAATGACCTTTTTTGAGCAAATTTTCCATGCGATGGGAACTAATGACCTCAGGTGAACCAACAGTGATGCCTTTGAATTTATATTGGTGGCCTTCCTGGTCAAATTGCATGGTTAATGCCTTAAAATCCATGAGAATGGGACCCAAATTTCTTAGCCAGTCTACACCCAGCACAATGTCACAACCACCCATGTCGATAGCAAACATATGGGATTTTAGGTGGTAGTCACAGATTTGGAGACGCACATTTTCAGAGCGCCCTCCACATTTCATGGAACCACCATTGGCAATCATGATTTGGAAATTTTTGACAACATGGATGTAGTAATGAGTTTCTTGGGCAATGCGGCGATGAATAAAATTATGGGTGCTTCCACTATCAACCAGAATGATTACCTTCTGATGCTTGATGTAACCGATTAACTTGAGGGTTTGGGGAGCGGAAAAGCTAGTGAGAGCATTGAGGGAAATGATGGGTTCTACTTCGGGAGGGTCTGAGGGAGAGGTTATGTCAGTGATTTCAGGTGACTCAGACACAAGGGGAGTTTCAACATCCTCTTCTGAAATATCCTCAGAGATGGCCATAAAAATCATTTGTTCCTTACACTTGTGGCCCGAGAAATATTTGTCATCACAATTATAAGAAAGGCCTTTGAGTTGGCATTTAGCCATTTCAGCCCTGGTCAATTTTTGGATTTTTAATGGGGCAGAGGGAGTAGTGGGAGTGACGAGTTTAGGGCGAGGGATAAAGGAGGGTTTTTGGTTTTGAGATGATACAACATGTTGTGCTTCTTTAGCTCTTTTAGTAGCCTCCAACCAAGTCAAGGGTCGAGCCATGAGGACATGGGCCCGAATCTCCTCCTTGAGGCCACTAATAAAACACTCTCGAAAGAAAGCATCAATCATGCCCTCTATTCGAAAAGCCAGGCGCTCAAAGGCAAATATGAAGTCTTCTACCGTTCCAGATTGTTTCAACTTTGTTAAACGAACCAAATGGTTGGTGTCAGTGTCAAAGCGTTCATAAAGCTCAGTCACAAATTGGGTCCAAGCAATATACCCTTGACGAAAAGTTTTTCTCCATTGCCACCATTGCCAACGTTCTTGATCTAGATGGAGAACACCATACCGGAGTTTGGCCAAGTCATCTAT
>SNQJ01S0149256.1:23455-44554 GCA_010110895.2 Picea sitchensis | reverse complement strand
TGTAGTCATAGCGCACTTTAATTTTATCACTGGTTGTATAGTTTTGGACCTTTTGGAAATGCTTTTGTGGTAATTTTGGTCCATGGGTGACCTCATAACTGTTTGACAATGCTGGATTTCTGTAACCATTTGCAGATGAAATTTCAGTGATAACAAATGGTTTTGATCTGGATTGAACCATTATCATAAAAATTCTCAATAATGTAGCGTCCCAACCACCTAGTCATCAACTTCCCTTCGAAGTCCTTAAACCTTGAGTCATATAACATAGACCAATCTCCTTCTTTGAAGTTGTTGTACTTAATATTCTTGTCATGCCAATATTTTCTTTGTTGTTATGCTACTTCAGTGTTGAAGAGGGATTGCATCCTATACTCATCTAAGACATTTAGTTGGCTCAACCTTTCTCTTTGTGTTTATTGTAAATTCATGTCTAATTTAGTTGATGTTATCAATGTATGATATTCAAATTCAATAGGGAGCATGGATTTCTTACCATAGACTAATTCAAAATGAGTAAACCATGTGGTAGTTTTCCATGTAATGTTGTATTCCCATGCTACTTCTGTGATTTTCTTTGACCAATATTTCTTGTTCATGCTCATTGTTTTGGTGAGGATGTTTTCTAGCTCTCAGTTGGTGACTTCGGCTTTCCCATTTTCTTGAGGATGGTAGGGTGTTGATTTTATGTGGTGGATTTTATGTTCCTTCGTGATTTCTTCAATGAGTCTTCATGTAAAATAAGATCCTTTATCTGTGACTATTTCCCTTGGATAAACAAACCATGAGAATATCTACTCTTGGAGGAATGCAAATACATTTGATAATGTGACATCCTTCATGGCCTTTACTTAAACCCATTTTGTTAAATAGTTTGTGCATACCAATGTGTTTATTTTTCCCTGATGGAGGATCAATTGGGCCTATGAAGTCCATGCCCCACTTTTCAAATGGTTCCAATGATACTTGGGGTTGTAAAGGAATATCATTCCTCCTTTCAGGGTTCCCCATTATTTGACATTCATCACAATGTGAAGTGTATTGATGAGCATCTCTATGTAGGGCTGGCCAATAATATCCATCTTGTAATATATTATAAGTTGTCCTCTTGGATGGATAATGTACTCCACATGGTTCATCATGATAAGCATGGAGGATATCATGCACCTCATCTTCTCGTATGCATGTCCTCAAAATTTGGTCTGGGAAAAGTTTAAACAAATATCCTACAACCCAAGTGTAGGTTGAACTTTTCCGGACAATCTTGCATCTCTCCCTATAGGAGAAATGTTGAGGGAAATTTCTTGTTGTCATATAATTTGATATATAAAAAAACTAGGGGGTTTGTGTTGATATGGAAAATAGGTTCTCATTTGGAAATCGATTATCAATCATGTCTTCTTCAGTAGGACTAGTCAACCTAGATAAAAAATATGCAACTACATTTTGTTTTCCAGGATTATCAAGAATTGTTATATCAAACTATTGTAATAACAAAAACCATCTAATCGTCCTACCATTAATGTCAGGTTTTTTCATCAAGTATCTAATGGAAGCATGATCTCTGTGTACAAAAAATTTATACCATTTAACATAATGTATGAATTTATTGAGAGCGTGGACGACTGCTAAAAGTTGTTTTTCTGTAACAATGCAGTTGACCTCTACACCAACCAAATTTTTACTTATGAAATTGATTGCATAGGGTTTATTTTCTTCATATTGTCCTAATACTGCTCCTACATCCTTTTCTTATGCATTAGTGTGAATGTGAAATGGAAGAGCCCAATTGGGACCTTGTAGTACAGGAGCAGTTAAGAGTTTCTCTTTTATTGTCTCAAAATATTATTGATAGTTCATGGTCCAACAATAATATACATATTTGGACAACAAGGTAAATATATGAGAAGATATATTACTGCAATCCTTGATGAACCTTATACAATATCTTGCATGTCCAAGGAAACTTCTAATATCTTTTGGTTTCAGAGGTGTGGGAAGTAGGGAGATGATTTTGATTTTGTTTTTGTCTACCTCAATCCCTCTAGAGGACAAATGATGTCCTCAAAACAATCCCTTCATTCATTATCATATCACATTTTTCATTTCTAAGGGAAAGGTTCATTTATCTACATCTTTGGAGAACTTTGTATAAATTGTCTAAGTGATTAAGGGGATTTTCCCCTGTGACCTTGGGTCAAGTCAAAACAGATCAAGACCGAACTTAGAAGACAGGACCTACCCTCAACTATACCAATGCATACAAGAAATAACTACTTTTTTTAGGAGAGATGAAGGAAGGAAAAGGGAGAATACTTTCACCTTAAACCCTTTGTTTGATGTCAATCCCTGCTCCTTCTTCTTGAAGCGCTCCTGGTATCTACTGGAACAAGCCTGCAATATGAAACCAAGACAGTGTTACAACAGGGTAGTTATAGGTTCAAGTAGCATGTACTATGTGTATAAATCAAAGCATGTTTGAACAAAAATAACATGTAATATTGAAATGAAGACAAGATAGGAGGTAAAAAGTACTCTTCTATTGATAACAATATTTGAAAGTTGGTTACAGCCTAGTTCAACTTATGGCGCTACTTTGGAGCCAACTACCTGGGTTCCTCCACAAGTCCTTCAAGCATCACCTCAATGACGAGGTTATTCCTAACATAACCCAATAAGGATAGGTACAGACCTTATGACTATATAGGAGAGGAAGGAACATTGGAAAAGGAGTTTTTCAGGTCAGGGGATGCTACCCATAGAATAAAGGGATTAGGGAAGCTTGCTAAATATCAACAACATAACCTTGCACCATCATAATTATCCTCATATTTTCCCTCAAATGTTCTTTTCCACCATCTCAAAGAGGTTGGGGAAGTTGAAATCCATTTAGTAGGGGCTCAGGGACATTGGTAAATGATACCAACCAAAAAACCTGCCCGAAATTGTGGAAATATTTTATTTTTCATAATTTTTGAGGGAATTCATGAGTTGCAGACTAGCAAGGCGCGAATGTCGACATGTTGCATAAAGGAAACCCGTGGATATATGAAAAAGACAAGTTTTTTAAGTAATTTTGATGAGGAAAGTTAGGATTTTTCTTAGAAAGCTAGGGAAAAGGGTTAGGCCATGTCACAAATGCATAGGTGTGGAAATTTTTGCTATAATGCTAAGTATTCATCAAAAGACTTTCCATAAGGGGAAAATTCATCCATTTAGATCTCAAATTTGTCATGAATGAGTTCTGAAAACATGCTGAGAATTTATCTTTCGAAAGTGGTTCGGGAATTACAGAGGCCAAAAGGTAAGACTCTGTAAGCAAATGTTACCCAGGGACAAGCGAAGGTGATCTTGTCCCGATATTCAGAATTGATTTGAATTTTGTTGTATCCACTAAATCCATCTAGAAATGAAAAGTATTATTTTCTAACTAAGACATCCAATACTTGGTCAATAAAGGGTAGGGGGAAATGGTATTTTCTGATAGCCTTGTTTAATTCTCGATAATATACACATATCCTCCTTTCCCATTCTTCTTTGTAACAAGAACTAGAGGAGAGACCCATTCATTTTATGGGATTGGATATATAAATCCAACATCTAACAACTTTTCAAGTTCTTGTTTAACTATATCTTTCATTATAGGGTTCATCCTTCTTTGGGGCTGCCTAACAAGTTTACAGTCCTCCTTGATGTAAATATGGTGATTACATATAGAAGGATGGATTCATTTCATCTCTTTATAATCCCATGAACAATATTCCACATTTCTTTTCAGGGCATCTAATAGATTTTACTCTTGATGGCTAGTAAGTTTATTGTTGATTTTGAGTGTTTTTGCAAGGCTGATTTCTATGGTTTTCACAGTTGGATCTTCTATTTCAACAGTGAACAAATCTGTCCATAATTCTCTATTATTTTCATAAAAAAAAATCAGATATGTTATCATCATTTATCCCTTCTATTTTCACATCAGTTGGATATTGATTTTGCAGAAAAATTTCAAGGAAGGTGTCCTCATCAATTGTACTATCAGTCAAGGATGTGTTGATTGTATAGATGGGATATGAAGTTGTTTGTGTCAGGGCCTCTTCCTCTTCCACCCACATAGGCATATTTTTTGTTATCAAAGGTTTGGAAAGAGGATAAAGAAGAATTTTTTGGGGGGAAAGGCCACCAGTTATAATCATATTTCCTGCTCTATAGCCAATGCATGCATCTGTTGCAACCAACCAAGGCCTTCCTAAAATTATAGGATATCCATTGGATTGAGACTTGGGTTGAAGGAATAGGAAGTTATTAGGGTAATCCCAAGAATCAATGGAGACTATGATACCTTCCAACATGCCTTCAAGTTTGATTGTAGATCTATCTGCAAACTGAAGGACAATGGGGGTATCTCTTAAAATATTTGAAGCTTGAGTCTTAGCATAGTATCTTTAGTCATAGCATTGATAGAAACCCCTGGATCAATAAGAGTATTATGTATTAGGGTGTTTTTTATGTGTACATTTACTAGAGGACTTCTTGAATCCTAATATTTAGGTATAATCAACTTTCCAAGCATATGGTCAACTAAATGTCCTATAAAATTTATGTTAGGGGCATCTTTGATTCTCCTTCCTAGTATTCTAATGAATTATTCCTTCACATATTTATTGAAAATGGGCACATCTTTGAGGGATTGTAAGAGAGGTATCTTTATGCACAAATTCTTAAGTTCTCCTAAAAGTTCCTTTTCCTCAGATATATAAGTCTTGTTTTCTTGTAATCTTTCAAGGTAAGGAAGAGTTTGTGGTTGGGGAAAGGTAATATATTCTTTCTCATATTTTGTTCTTTTTATGAGCTTGGGTTGTTGTTGTAAGATATTTCATGATCTAATATTTATCTCTCGTAGTTCCAAGGAATAATTATGATAAGTTGTATCATTGTTATATACAGGTTGAACTTGCTTGTTCGGATTTGGAGCAGGTTGAGTAGGTAGTTGAGGTTGTTTAGGAGGAACACTATTTTGAGTAGTGTTTTTAGGTTGAGGAGGAGGCAATAATGAAGGTTAAAAATTTTGTGGCCTCCATCCTTGTGGAGGTTGACTCCATTGATTTTGTGGCATGCTGGGAAACAATTGTTATGAAGGAGGTATTGAAGGTCCTTGGTACTACCAAGGATTTGGGTTCGTCCAAGGATATGGGTTGTACCATGGTTGAGGAGACAATTGAGAATTGTATGCACCGAAATTTTGAGTAGGATTGAAGTTCAAACATGTTTGGAATGGTCTTGGTTCTCCAAGCCTCCTTTGATTGATGAAGTATAGTGATTCCACATTCTCCTCTAATCATTGAAATGGATCTTTCAATCTTGGAAAAGAAGGAGATTTATTATTTGGATGATTTTATTCACAAATACCGCAAACATCTATAAGGTCTAAAGGGCACTCATTTTTAGGATGCTTTTTAGTGCATTTGGGACAATAGACAACTAATGCCTTCTTTGCTTCCTCTTGTTTCTTATTAATATGCAAAGTATCCATTTGCATGGCTAAATAGTGTAAGATTTATGTTTTCATGTCCTCTATTAACCCACCTAATTCATTATTTGTATGAATTTTAGGGTTAGAATATTGAGATGCCAAACCTGTATTGCTTCTACCTTTCTTTCTGGAGGACCTTGAGTGGTTCTTGAATATTGTTTTGATATCATCATAGTCCAACTGATCAATATCTCCATTGGATAGGAGATTCAATGTTTCCATCAGATATTCTCTTACTCCTCTAAGTAAGACAAACTTTAGTGAGTCTTCGTCCAGAGTGTAATTTTGAGCTCTCTTGTAGCTTAGTTGAAATCTCTCTTCAAAGTCTTCTAGAGATTCATCAAGTCCTTGTGTCATTCTGAAAATCTCATCCCTTGTATCTCTTACTGTATAATAGTCTCTGTATCTTTCATTGAAGGTATTATTCATTTGATCCCATGTTGTAATATTATTTACTTCCAAGCTCATAAACCGTCTTAGAACTAAATTCTTCAAGGTAGAAGGAAACATTTTGAGCTTCTTTTCATCAGTGGTATAATCATATGTCTTGCATATAACTACAAACTAAAACAAGAAAGTGTTAGGATCTTTAGAAACAAGCCCATGAAAATGAGGTAAGGCAAAACGACTAATGTTTTTCATCTTGGTTTCTCCATTAGATTCTTGAATAGGGAACTCAAATATTTCTACCATCTTCACTAGCCATGGAAAGAGGTGAGGGGGACTGACCCTCTTTTGAAACATTTTCAAATTATCTAGCTTCCCTTTCCAAGAAACTTTCTAATGTTTGAGGACCAATCTATGGATTTCTTGGACCTGTTTTTTTGGTGGGGGTTTTTGGTAAAAAATTTCCTTTCCTATATCTATGTCTAGTCATTCATGAAAAGTAAAAAACTGTTTTATTTTTAATATATAATGAAAAACAAAAGAGCGTGAGAAGGAGATATCAATACTCACATGAAGTGAAATAACTTAGGCTATTACACTACAAAAATTCTAGAGTGAAGTTGGATTTGTAACTGAGGTATCCTTTTTACTTCTCCAGGTCACACAAAAGAAACAAAAATAAAATAACATGCAGACTTCAACACCTCCTCGGTAACGGTGCCAAAAAGTGATGGCCCTAGGAATAGTAGAAATAATTTATTATACCCTTGGCTTCCTAATTTACTCTGTCAACCCATTGTTCATACAAACTTAAGAGTTTCTATGCACTATGTATGCAATATGCACTTGTTGGTAGAAAATATTTGAGACTGATCAAAGGCTGAAAATATGTAGGAAAATAAAATGACAAAAGGAAGCTTTGAAATCTTTCTTGAAGGAAACAAACCAATTTGAAAGTACAACTAATATAGATTGCATGGAAATAATTTATTCTAATTTCATTAAATAATACTGAATCAAGAATATTAAACTAAAGGCAAGAAGATGAATTCAATCTAAGTTGTGACAGAAAGTTATAATATAAGTAAAGCTACACTAATGCATGAATAAAACAAGCTAATTGTCTAACCCTTTGATCAATAGAAATCTAAATGTCTTTTTATGGTTTATTTATGTTTTCATGAAAAGAAGATTAAGCTAAGTCAAAATCTGAAGCTGAAACAAATCTACAAGAGATTTCTACAGGAACTGTGCAGTTCTATAGGAACTGTGCAATTCTACAGGAACTGTGCAGTTCTAYAGGAACTGTGCAGTTCTACAGGAACTGTGYWGTTCTACAGGAACTGTGYAGTTCTAYAGGAACTGTGCAGTTCTACAGGAACTRTRCAGTTTCTACAAGAAACTCCTACAAGAATCAAAATGAGGTTAAAAAAGATAGAGTAAGTCTTTAAAAGCATGAACAAATATAGACTATAAATAAATGAAGTGAATATTAGGTTCTTGGCCTTCAGAGACACCTAAGAGTGCTCCAAAAGGCTACTAAACATTTCTACAAGATGCCTGTTGTAACTATCTAGTTAGTGATAATCTTAACAAAAGATGGGATTAATCATGCAAGATTATATTAAACTTCAAAAGAGAGTGAAATATTATCGAACATGCATGAAAACTATAGAAATTTTAATAGGGTCCTTGATCCCTCTTGGATAAGACCTACCTAAGAAGCACAGGGAGCCTAAAAGAAAATTTAATGGACCGAAAGAAAAACCATCTTTATTTCATAAATATCAGTAATACATCAATAACATGAAAGCTCTGAGTTCTCAACATAAGTCTTCACAAAATATCCATACAATACATTCTCCAAAAATTCTCTATATATCTCCCCCTTCTCTCCTATACTAGAGGTCTATATCTAGCTAGAGAGTTTGACCTCCCTTCCCAAATAAAAGAGAGAAATGAGTAAATGAGGGATCTCAACACTTTACATCTATATATTCAATTGTTGTTGATCATAAGTGGTCATTAATGCACAAGGAGCACTCTTGGAGGTAGGTAGGGATAATTTTCCTTGATCATTGTGTAGGGTATGTGTTATATTCTTTTCACAACTAGCTCCAGTGTCTACTACGTTGCATTGGGCACGCAGCGCCCCTGAGATTTTGTTTTTGCCTCGGGAAACATGTCACATTTTTGCATCGCTTTTCGTGTCACCTCGATTTTCATGTCCATTGTTGGGCGGTTTTTTGGCACATGGTTTTTGCTGATGGTTTTCGATAATTGGGGTTGTTGACTAATCCAGGTCATTGGGTTAGGGTTTTGGATGCCACTGGCTCCTATATGTATATTTTATAAACAATGTATCACTATGAATGAATATAGAATATTCTAGTTTTCCCTCTTTGGGTTTCTAGGGGAAAAATCACTGTGTAATTGAAAATCTATTTGTAGTAAAATATTGTACAAGGTTAAAATCCACATTTGGTATCAGAGATTTGTTGGCTTTAGGGGGACGCATTTTTGGTCAAGGGTTTGTCTCGGGATTGTGATAAGACTTGTTACAGTGGGATATCTGCGGTATTGATTTTTCAAGTGAAAATAAATGGTGAGTAGTTCAAAAATGGAGATCGAGAAGTTTAATGGGAAAAGTTTTCATTTGTGGAAGCTTAAGATGGAAGATCTATTGGTGGACAAAGATCAATGGATCACAGTGGATATAGGGAATGCACCTACAATAACTTTAGCAGATGATTGGAAAAATTTGGATCGGAAGGCGAAGAGCACAATCCGACTATGTCTCTCATATTCAGTATTATTGAATGTGTCAGAGGAAGCTACAAAAAAATATTTATGGGATAAGTTGGGGAAGTTCTATAAGTCTAAGTCCCTAGTAAATAAAATTTTCCTAAGAAAGAAGTTGTATAACCTGAGGATGAGAGATGGAGACCCGGTGGTAGATAATTTGAACACCTTCAATACTGTGGTAAGTCAATTAGTATCTATCGAGATTAAAATTGCAGATGAAGATAAGTGTATCAATTTACTATGTTCTTTACCAGACTCGTGGGATAGTCTGGTTGTGGCCATAGGTAGTAATACAACTTCCTTGAAGTTTGATGAAGTGGTCTCGTCCTTGTTGTAAAAGGAGATGAGATGGAAGAACATGGAAGGACATAGCACAGATGCATTATTTGCAAGAGGATGCCCCCAGGAAATAGATAGATCTAAGTCCTCAAGTGAGAGATCTAAGTCTAAGGGTAGATATAAATATCCTGGAATTTTTTTAAAGGTATGATGGAGATGTGGAAAAGAAGGGCCCTATAAGAAGCAATGTAGATCCAAAATTGAGAAAAAGAAGGGATCTAAAGAAGCTCCTTCTATAGAAGAAAAGACTTCCAATGAAGAAGGAGGGGATGTGTACTTGGCTTCTTCAAGCACACTTGCAGATCATGAGGCATGGTTGGTTGACTCAAGTGCATCCTTTCATATGAATCCCCACATGGAGTGGTTCTGTGAATATGAAAGGTATGATGGGGGTAATGTTTTCCTAGGTGATGACTCGACAACCATAATCATAGGATGAGGAAAATTCAAGTTGAGGCTCATATATGGAAGGATTATAACACTACCTGGTGTTCTGCACATCCTAGGTTTGGCCATAAATTTGATTTTTGTAAGCAAAATGGACGATGCAGGGGTAAAAAAAATATTTGAAAAAGAAACCTGTAGGATGGTTCGAGGAGAAATGGTGTTGCTGAAGGGAGTTCGGTTTGGAAATCTATATAAGCTACAAGGAATAACTATTAGTGATGGGTGTAATAGTTCCAATGTTCCTGATATTGGAGTTGAAGAAGAAAGAACTCCTACAGTCTCTGGAAAAAAGGTTATGTTGTGGCATCAAAGACTGGGGCATATCAGAGAGAAGGGTCTTCGACTACTACACAGTGAAGGTATGGTTGAAGGTATGTCTAAATTCTCTTTGGATTTTGATTTCTGAGAACATTGTGTATATGGGAAGTAAAATTGGGTAAGATTCTCCTCTGGTGTAATGAGGGTAGAAGGAATTTTATAGCTAGTTCACAGTGATGTGTTTGGACCTATGCCGGTTCCATCATTGGGAAAATATGTGTACTATGTCTCATTTATAGATGACTTATCGAGGAATACTTGTATATATTTCCTTAGGAATAAATCTGAAGTCTTTGACAGTTTTAAAGAGTTTAAGGCTCTTATTGAGAATCAAACAAAGAAAAGAATTAAGGTGTCGAGGAGAGATAATGGCAGAGAGTTCTGTGGGAATGAATTTGAAGAATTCTCTAAGAATTGCAGTATAGAAAGGCAGGATACTACTCCATATGCACCTCGACATAATGGAGTTGGAGAAAGGATGAACATGACACTGATGGAAAAATCAAGGTGCACCCTCAGTGGTGTCGAGTTAGGGAAAGAATTTTGGGCAAAGGCAGTGGCTACTGCATGTTACTTGGCCAATAGATCACCTTCATTAGCAATGGATGAAAAGACTCCACAAGAGGTATGGAATGGTAAGAAACCTTCTCTCACACATATCAAGGTATTTGGTTGTGAGGCCTATGTTCATGTTCCAAAGGAAAACATGAGTAAGCTAGCTAAGAAGAATGAAACGTGTATCTTTATTGGGTATAAAGATGGTCTCAAAGGTTATAAGATTTGGAACCCAGAAAATAAGAAGGTTGTGTATAGTCGAGATGTGGTATTTAGATAAATGAAAGATGTTGTTAAACAGGAAGTCCTACCATGTAAGGAAGAACCAAAGAAAATAGAGTTTGATTTAAAGGATGATGAATCAGACTCTACAGAAGAACAAGAATTAGAAGAAGAATATCCCCATACTCTAGTATTGCGGAGATTGGTTTAAGAAAGAAGGCTACCAGAAAGGTATACTCCATCTGATTTCCATTAAAAAAATTATTTGTCTATTACTGATGATGATCCTAGAATTGTCAGGGAGGCAATGGATTCAAAGGATGGAAAGCTCTGGAAAAATTCCATGGATGAAGAAATTGCATAATTGGATAACAATGAGGCTTGGGATCCAGTGGAGTTTCCAATTGGAAGAAATCCCATTGGTACCAAATGGGTACTTAAAAAGAAGCTGAATGCGGAAGGAAAAGTGGAGAAACAAAAAGCTCAACTACTAGCAAAGGGTTATTCCCAGGTTGAGGGAATTGATTTTGGTGAGATTTTTTCTCATGTTGCCAAGTTAACTTCTATAAGATTTTTTTTATATATTGCTTCTACATTTGATTTTGAATTAGAACAAATGGATGTGAAGAAATCATTCCTACATGGGGATATGGAAGACGAAATATATATGAAGCGTCCAAAAGGCTTTGCTGTGAAGGGAAAGAAGGAGCTAGTATGCAAGCTAAAAAAAGTCCCTATATGGTTTAAAACAATAACAAAGGATGTGTTATCAAAATTTTGATACTTGTATGTTGGGACTTGGCCTCACAAGAAGTAAAGAGGATCACTGTGTTTATTTTAAATTAATTGGTGATCATTTGATTTATTTGGTCTTGTATGTGGATGACATGTTACTGATAGGAAACAACAATGATATTATCCAGGATGTGAAAACTCAGTTGTCCTCTAAATTTGACATGAAGGATCTTGGTGCTTCAAATTTCATTTTGGGAATGGAAATTAAAAGAGATTGGAAAAAGAGGAAACTTTGGTTAAATCAGAGAAAATATGTCGAGACAATATTGCAGAGGTTGAATATGCATGAATGTAAACCGGTCAAGGTCCCTATTCYTGTTGATGTAAATTTATCTATGGATCAGTGTCCCAAGACACATGAAGAGGAGGAGGACATGTCTTTTGTTCCATATGCGAGTGTAGTTGGTAGTTTAATGTATGAAATGGTCTGTACTAAACAAAACATTCCACATGCAGTGGGAGTTTTGAGCAGGTGTATGTCAAAATCAGGGAAGGAGCATTGGATAACCGTAAAAAGGGTTTTCAGGTATTTGTGCGACATTGCTAAATATGGATTGTGCTACCAAGGATGACCAGGATTGGATAGAGTGTTGGACATACATGGTTTTATGGATGCAGACTGGGTTGGAGATCTGGATCGTAGGATATCTACAAGCGTGTATGTGTTTAACCTATTTGGAGGATAAATTAGTTGGATGAGAAAAAGACAGGATGTAGTGGCACTTTCAACTACATAAGTTGAATACATGGAAGCCACTGATGCAGGGAAGCAATATGGTTATACAAATTGTGTTTAGGTATTGGGTTGGTACAACAAGTTGTAAGGATAGATTATGACAGTCAGAGTGCAATTTTTCTGGCGAAGAACCCAACTTATCATTCAAATACAAATCATATTGATATTCAATATCACTTTGTGAGAGAAATGGTTGAAGAAAAGAAAGCATTGTTGATGAAGGTGGACACTTTGAAGAATGTTGCAGATTCATTAAAAAAATCTGTCAGCACTGAGAAGTTCTCTTGGTGTAGAGGATCCATGGGCATTGTTACCCTAGATTGTTGACTATGTAACCCTGTAACCCCATGTATGCAAAGAAAACAACAAGTGGGAGAATGTTGGGTATGTGTTATATTCTTTGCACGACTAGTTGCGGTGCCCACTACATTGCACTAGGCGTGCAAGGGGGTTTGAGGGGGGGCACTAGGCCCCCCCTTCGAGGGTTTCAAGGGGTCGATATCCCCCGAGATTTTTTTGCCTCAGGAAACATGTCGCATTTTTTCCTTGTTTTTCGTGTCGCCTCGATTTTCATGTCCATTCTTGGGCAGGTTTTTTGCACATGGTTTTTGTCGATGGTTTTCTATTTCTGGTTAATGAATTAGGGTTTTTGACTAATCCATGTCATTGGGTTAGGGTTTTGGATGTCGTTGGCTCCTACATGTATATTGTATTGTAAACAACGTATTACTATGAATGAATATAGAATATGCTGGTTTTCCCGGTTTGGGTTTCCAAGGGAAAAATCAGTGTGTAATGTGTGTATTTTCCATTGTATCTTTTCTATTCTTTTATTGAAAATCCATTTGCACTAAAATATTGTACAAGGCTAAAATCTACACATTGGCTTACAACTCCTTGAGGTAGACAAAATCCCTTGTTTCTAGGGTGTTGGAACCCCTTACTCCTAAAGTTCAACCTGCTTGGAGGAATAAACATTTTTGGACAAAACAATTAGAGCAAAAAGGCACATTATACACAAAAATCCACCTCAATACACATTCACTAAGAAATATGAAAAATACCCATGACTTACTATTAAATATGGTCAAAAGAAAATATTAAGTCATTTTATGGTGGAAATATGTGCCAAAGATGATCCTTTGAAATAGACAATACTCAGGCTTATCACAAAGGTGGACGATGCTCGATGCACTATCAATAATCAATAGGGTTGTCTATCGGGAGTTGGGGAAGTCATGGATTTTAATGGTTTTTCTTCTTTTTTGCAAAATATTTAAGTCCCGAACCCTTTTTTTGTTTCAAATTGAAACTAAATGCTTTCTGTTATTTTTCATAATCATTTAGTTTAGAATTGGAACACAACTAACTAAGTTAAATCATCAAAATAAAGTCTAACACAAACTATAAGCAAGGTAAGTCCAAATCCAAGATGAAAAGGAAAGTAGAGTGATACCCATTGAAATACTTGATATTTCAAAGGGTGTGTTGAGGTCTCAACAAATCCTTAGACCTACAAAAAAGGTGGGATTTCTAATACAATCCACAATGAAATATGAACAAATGTTAAATGAAACACATGGAAAACACCACAAGGAATGATAAGAGGAAGACAAAGGTGAAATATAATGTGGAGGCAATGAAGCCATAAGGGAGAACTTGGTAAAAAGACAATAAAATTAAGAAATAAGTTATTTATTGGTTACCACCTTAGTTTTTTAAGAAAGCTTGCAAGCCCAAATTGGTAAGAAAGGTCATGCACAAGGAATAAGTGAGGCAACCTTGAATGAATTTTGGGTTTCCCTCTTCCATGAGATGAGTGGCATGTAATATTTATGAGCTTCCATCCTTACACCTACCAAAAATATATGGTTTCCAAGACAAGACACAAGGTAAGAAGACCAAACACTAAGATAAACACAAGGAAAACACTATGCATAGAAAGAAGAGGAATACAAAGGTGAACAATAAGGTGGAGGCAATGAAACTACAAGAGAGTTCTTGGTAAAAAGAACAACAAAATTGTCAAATAAGGAGAGTTCATGGTTACCACTTAGATTTTTTGATACAATTTGCATGGCATGAGTGGCATGGAATATTTATGAGTTTCCATCCTTACACCTACCAAAAATATGGGATTTCCAAGACAAGGAACAAGGAAATAATACCAAACAATAATTTAAGAAAAAATAAAACACCATGCATAATGAGAAGAAAAAGACGAAGGTGAACAATGTGGTAGAGGCAACGAAACCACAAGGGAGGGATTTGTAAAAAAAAAAGAAAATTGTCAAATAAGGATAGGCCTTGGTCACCACTTGTATTATCAAGGTGACTTGCAATCCCAAATTGGCAACCCACTTGTTGGCACAGGGGCAGACCCAGGGTTCAATGCTACAACAACACACCAACAAAACCCTAACTACCGGCCCTTTCGGGAACACCTACGAAGCAGGTGAAGTATCAACCAAGGTAGAGGAAGGGGTGGTTGCAGGACTCAAGTGTTTGCAACCCTAGATAGGACACATATATGTGATTATAATACTTAATAGATAACTTAGCATTGACAATTCATCAATATTCATCCATTATTCTACTGCGCAGATGTAATATACCAGATATAAAAATTATGCAGAACAGAAATAAAATGCTTGAAATGGAAGAATAACAACAATATAACCAGAAACATCACCACAATAGTACTGAAATGATATAAGAATAAAAACAAAAATAACACTTTGATTCTGAAAGCAATGTTCACGGGCCTCTTCGAGGGGGCAACCTTCAGTTGAGCAGAGCTCTATTACAATAATATCCAATCTAGGGTTCTCATACCCTCGACTCCTATTTATACTAAATATGTCTATCAAAAGAAGCATCTAGAGGAAGATCCTTATAGAATCGGAAGCTTCCATTAGGTCTTCTTACATCCGCCTTATTCTATTTTATTGAAAGGCCTTATTAATATTGACCTTTATTACATTCGAATATATTGTTCTACCTATGTGCAAGTTAGGACCCTAACAACAGATAGAACAAAGCATCACATCATTCATTCATATCTGATGTATTTAAGCACTTTATCATAAACATGTAGGTTAGAACTAGTAGATCAAGCACTAAGCACATTCATATAGGTCAGATCTAACATTCTTACACATCTTTAGCACAAAGCATAAGCAGATTTATCTATCTCTATCAAAGAACTTAGCAAGAGAAGACATAAACATATGAAGACAAAGAAAAAAGCAGAACAACACAGTGTTTACGTGGTTCACCCCCACCCTGGGGCTACGTCCACCAACTCTTCTTATTTATTGTCTTCAGTCAATCGGTTACAAGAACAGAGCCACCAAGATCCTACTCTGCCTAGGACAGGAGATCTGTGCACCTCGCTAGATCCTCCTTTCTCATATTATAGCACAAAGCCCTCCACATTCTGTTACAACCACTTTCACTTATCTCTACAAGTCTCTTAGAGTTATGCACAAAGCACTTACAAACCACAATTGCACTTAGCATACACTTACAACTGACTAGATGCCTCTTCTTACATCGCCTAGATATCTATTTATACATTACAAAAGTGGCCCTAAGAATGGGTAAACCCATGAGCCGACATCCCATTCCCGTTACATAATTTCAAAACCCAAAAAGGACCCAAAAAGGGGCCGAGATCCTATGATATCTGCTTTGTCTTGCGCTCCTCCTTCAACAGGATGTCAAAGTCCCAAAATAGGTCAAACTTGACCAGATCCCTCGAAACTTGTCAAGGGATAACAGGCCCCCAACACTCACCTGTGACTCGTCTCGAGTCACTCTGGTCTGGGTAGTTATGCTTCGAAATCCTCGAGCTTGGCTCAAGCTGCTTGGAATTGTTGTTGTGCTACAACCTCCTATTTAGTGAACTCCTGGATGACCACGTCATTGACCAGTCCCTCTAGGTATTGTTCTAATGCGGTGACAACCTGTTTTATCTCTACTCCTCGGCTTTCAACCGCTGTGAACAATTGGTAAGCCTTATATTGAACTTGTTGGAGCCTCTAAGTTACTTCCATAACTCTGCTCTGAATAGTATGGATCTGCTGCTGGGAAGTGTGCTGCTCTTAAGACTGCTTCATTCTTTCTATGACTGATAGGGATTTCAACTGTGCCTGTAATGTCTCTGCGTGCTGCTTTGCTTCCTGGAGTTGTGACTCTAGTGCCTACAATTCTAGATTCTCGGTGAGTTTCTCATACGTTTGGGCATTGCAGTTACTCAACTTCTTGCACTCCATGGAAAGGGATATTAGTCTCTCAACCGTGCTATGGGAAGTTGCTTCTCTTAGGTCCCTCACATCTTGCGGGGTCTCGGGCACAGTGCAAAGCTCCAAGTCTGCTATGTGTTGCTGGAGCTATTGGATGGCTTCTGCAAGTTGTTCTACCTGCTTCGTAACTTGATCTTCTACCTTCATTTCTACGACTGTCACAAAGCGAAGTCCTCTGTTGACCACTTCCTTCACTTCAAGTTTCTCTACTAGAAATTGTTCCTTTCCTTGTTGTAGTTGTTCTTTCTCTTCATCGAACTTCGCATGGAGAGCACTCTTTTCCTATTCTGCAGATCGACGTTGTTCTACAAGTACTCCTTGTACTTGTGTCAAAGCCTGGGTAGCTTGTTTTATTTCCTCCTGTGTGCATCAAAGGAGAGCTTCGATTGTATTAGCTAATCGGTGGAGTTGAGCTAGCTCATCTCCCAGTTCTGGGGTTCCCAATGGCAGAGGGACAGTGGAAACTACGCGGCTAGATTGTAGTTCCTGTTGCACTCCTTGGAGCTCAAACTCAATTCGATTGTACATATCCTCCTGCTTAGCTTCTTGCTTCTTTGCTATCTCCAGCGAAGCATCGTTCAGGGATGCTACAATGAAATCAAATCATGAGGAGTGAGTGTAGTCTACATCTTAGTCACGATGGGTTTCGATTTCTTCCAGGAAGGAGGCTTCAGGGGGGAAACCTTCCTTTTCTTCGAGGAGTCCTCCTCGTTTCTAGGCGGTGTTACTTCGCCTTTCTTCTGTTCAACTTCTGTGCCATCTATCTCTTCTCCATCACCCCCTTGCTCTGGTGCTATGGAAGCAATATTCACTAAGGCACTACTTAAATCTTATACTTCTTCGATATTCTTTGTCTTGCTAGTTTTGGGTGTATCTTGCATAGTTTCTGGGCTGTCTATGTCAGATATCTCCGCAGGTTCTATTGGAATAAGGAGGCCCACCAACCAGTCTTAGTGATCTCTTCCAAGTCCTCCTCTGTCAGCTTGTAGTATGACTGCAGCTGTTGCTTATGTCCATCGACATGCACTGTAATATAAATGAAATGTCAGTTTGCACTAAACTTCATCAAAGGCCTAAACCGGTGTAAAGTGTTCAGATTCATGTGAGGCTCAGACTGGATGGCCATCCTCAACTTATTGTACTATGTATGGAACACATCATTCGACTTCATTTTCTTATTCATGTCACTTGAATACCACAATGTACTGAACTTCACAGCTAGTGGTTCAAATGGCCCGATGTCTAGGAAGGTCGCACCTTCCAGCATCTCCCAGGCGACGAATTCAATAAGGATCAAAATCCAACGAATAAATTTGTAACCTTGATCTTGCGCTTCTTTGCAATCAAGTTCCAACTGGTTCACCGGGTACTTCACCCAATTCATTTGTAGGCCCTCTGCACACTTCCCTGCGAGGTCGAATACAAAGCCGGTGACTTGGGTAGGTCAGTTCTTTCTTACTAAATTCCTTGCAATCAAATGACAAGTGAGGCACACTGTGCCACTCTGGTTAGAATCTACCTTGTATCCTCGTGTCCCTTTCTCGACATCGCCATAGGTATCCTTGATCCTTTGAGCTAGAGCACGATCCATGGTTTTTCTTGGGTAAATATCCTATGGATCAAGTCCTTGCATACTTAATCCCATGATCCGATTGATCAACGTCGGATCAACTATGATATGGTGTTTTAACCACAAGTATCTTCCATGGTAACAAGAAAGCAACAACTTGACACATGCATTGACTTCCTAGTGTCTTTTGAAGTGTGGGATATTCATGACGTTCAGCAGGGTGGACTGCGCGAGGTTATGGTTCCATGAATGAGGGATGATCTTCGAGTTCTTCCCTTTTGTTCTAGTCAAGTACTTATGTGGGGAAAGCATGTTATATACCTTTCAACCTCGGGGACCGAAAGTTATATAGCATGTTATGAACTGCGTGTATCCCCTTTAGGAGGTACGCCATAACCAAGGTGTATTCAAAGTCTCTAGGCACGCTGTCTCGATTCACTGCGTCGCTCAGAGGTGGTAAATAGGCAGGTAGTATGGTCGGTATGAGCTTTGCATTCGCTAAGTCATCCCTGTGCTTGGTTCTCTTTTCATCTGTTGGTCAGGATGGTCCAGCTCTGTGAGCAGTCGAAGAAGATGCTTGCACTGTTCTAGTGGATAAATCTTGGACCCCTACAGATAATCCTCTCTCCAACATGACTCTTTCATTCATCAGGTCGAGGAGTAATTTTTTCACTGATTATTCAACTGCGGTGAGCTCTTCGGACATACACACTCGATATTAATGATATCGAGTTCAAGATTAACTTAGACACTATAATGAAATAGATGGCAAGAGTGTGATGATCACTGTGCAAAAGTCACTTAGTTTGCAGGCTCAAACTCTTGGTTAGAAAAAGTGTTCTCGGTGCATGGCACGATGGGATAAATAGGTAACTCAACAATGGATCTCTTGCAACGGGTATGGAGCCTTCATTAACTCTGTTCACTCCGTTATGGCGTGGTCCAATGGTCTGGTGGCGAGCTACCTGACCATAAATTCCTTTCTTCTCATTTGAAGTGTCATTCGAACAGTTATAATGTCCCCAACGACTATATTTCTTCGCCATGGTGAAGTGCCATGTGTCGATGTTCTGATATCCCACCGAAGCTCCAATTTTGCAAATGTTCCTTCTGCGAAGTTCCCTCTAGAACCTTCTGTAAAAATTTTATTTGATCTCTCTTCTTACTTAGTTTTCTATCCTTCTTTCCAGTGAGATTTGTCTCATTATTCCTTTTTCCATTATGATTCTTATCTTCTTTTGACATAGTTACTTCGCGTTGTTGATATTCTTTCCTAGGATTCAAGGGTAATACTTCTTCTTTATCTGGGGTAGGTACTTTAGTCTTCTGTGGGTCCTCTAATGTTCTTGTAGCTTCGACATTCGGTTATCTGGTGTTAAATAGATTTGATTTGTTCTCTTGTTCTTCAATCAAGTGTGTGATCCTTCTAGTCATAAAATCTTTTAACTCTTGCTTCTTTTTCTCCAAAACTTCTTCTTCTTCCTTTCATCTAGATTGATCTCTGTCAATCCAAGGTTTCCCTAGTAACATGGTAAATGGGGCACTGTCCTCCGTAAATTTAATAATCTCAAAATCTTCTTCTGTCGAAGTTCCATTGGCATTCATAGGTATCTGAGCAAGCCTCCCACATAGGTTTATCAGCTTCCCTCTGAATAACCCTATTCCTCCCAAGGAAGGAGTCATAGCAGGCTTCCCTAAAATTTCCCAAGTTCTTTCTGTCATAATATTCACCTGTGTTTCTTCATCTAGAACACAGTCAATGTCGAAGTCTCTTATTCTTGTTTCAATGCATTCCTTTTATTTTAATATCTCTGATAATATGACATGTCGGTGGTCATTCCGGGTTTCTTTCATCTGTAACAATACTTTCTCTGATTCTTTCTGGGGTTCTGCTATTTCTAGATCTGCCTTAGGGTTTTCTTGATTCAGATTCATTCCTTCAAGATTAGCAATCATTCTAGGGAAATCCAACACTTCATGGTCCATAGCTTTGCAACAAAGACAGCTAGGTCTTCTCCCAGAGCATTCCTTAGCAAGATGTACCGATCTCCTGCAACTATAACAGAGGGTTAATCATCTTTTTATTTTAAATGATCCCCAACTTTTCCTGTACTGTGTGCTAGGATCATAGTAGCTAACTTGCAAACATTTCTCTCTAGGATCCTACATCCATTTGTTAGTCCAAACATTCTTTCTATGCATAGGTATAACATATCTTTCACTATTCTTATCAGATCTATTCATATCAAACCTTCTTTCATCTATTAGTGCCCTAGTTTTTAAGCTAGGATAGAATCTATCAAACATACCTAGATCCATACTTTTGAAACAAAAAATAATTCCACTTATCTTACTTTTACAAAGCACAAAGCTTTCAGATCTAGAAATTTTCACTTATTCTTACCTTTATCAGAGCACAAAGCTTGCAGATCTTACCTCTTTTATTCAGATATGACCTCTTTTCTTGGCACAAAGATTCACAAGTCCAGTAGAATGTTGCACACTACGGCAACAGATCTATGCACAGAGCTAGGACGGATCTTTTCACAAAGCTTCTTCTTTCTCAGTTCCCAACAATCACAGTTTCAGGTCCTGGAAACAGAACCATTTGTTGGCACAAGGGAAGACCGAGGATTCAACGCCACAACAACACACCAACAAAACCCTAACTACTGGCCCTTTCGACAACACCTGCGAAGCAGTTGAAGTCTCACCCGAGGTAGAGGCAAGGGTGGTTGTAGGACTCAAGTGTCTGTAACCTTAGCTGGGACATAGATCTGTGATTATAATACTTTACAGAGCACTTAGCACCAACAGTTCATCAATATTGTAATGACCCTTAATTATTAAGATGGATAATTTAATAATAATCCTAAAGATTATCTAAATTGTATTTATATCATAAAATAATATTTCTAATTGGATATTATTAAATAGTGTACATGAGAGTTAATGAATGATTAATTATTAAGTGAGTCATTAATTGATTAAGTATTAAATTAATGGTTAGTAATTAATTTGATTATTAATTAATTAATTGATTATTTAAGTATTAAACAAGGGGGGGGAATAAAATATAATGTTAATGGGG
>SNQJ01S0149256.1:0-23445 GCA_010110895.2 Picea sitchensis | reverse complement strand
GACACCATTTTCATACATACCAAAAAGATGGGTTTTCCAAGATAAGACACAAGGAAAGAAGACCAAACTCTAAACACAACATAAGGAAAACACCATGCAGAACATGAAGAGGAATATGAAGTTGAACAATGAGGCATAGGTATTTGAAACCACAAGGGAGGGCTTGGTAAAAAGACAAACAATTTGTCAAATGAGGAGAGGGTTTGGTTACTACTTAATTTTTTTTAGATGATTTTCAAGGACAAATTAGGAAGCCTACCCATTCACAAGGAATAAGTCAGGAGACATTGAACAAATTTCGGGTTTCCCACTTCCATGAGATGAGTCACATGGAATATTTATGAGACACCATCCTTACACCTACCAAAATGATGGGATTTCCAAGACAAGACACAAGGTAAGAAGACCTAACACTAAATGAAACATATTAAGACAAACAACATCCAGAATGAGATGTGCATAGTAGGATTCTAAAATCAAAGGTTGAGAAGTACCTAATGAGATTCATGGTGTTCACTAGTTGTGTGACATAAAGAATATGTCCTCTAATATACCTAGTATTGGAGTAGTTCTCATGAGTTAATTTGCCACTGGATTCATGAGAGGTTGGAAGTACACAATGATGAGGATAGAGTTAGTAATGTAGGGATACTTGTCTCTAGGAATTGTATGCCATAATTTAAGAATCCCATGAAGGAGAAAGGGGACAAGTTTATGGTCCCTAGACACTATGAAAATCCTTAATGAACCATGACCATTTGAACAAACAATGAAATCAACAATCAGTTTGATAACATAAAATGAATCTAAAGGTAAAATAGTCTTTTGATTCATATATATGGATACACGGTCTAAATTCTTAAGCTACAAGGGAGTTGGAGTATAAAATATGTGGGAGTGAAAATGAGTTCCACCTTGAATTTCAGGTAGTTGTGGAAGTAATTGTGATAGCATTTTGAAACTAGTGGTTCTTTTGGTTCAATGCATGTGGATTTTAAGTAGGTTTGGCAGATTCAATTTTGATACTTATATTATTCTCTATTCAGTTATTTGGTACACCTTAATAGAGAATTGGGAGTGGGTAAGGTTTTTGATATTTGTGTTTAAATGTTGGAGGAGAGAAGAGTCTCTTGAATACTAAATTTAAAGAGCCCTTACACCAAGCTCCATTCATGATTAGAGAGATATATATGAGCATTTATTATTTTTCCATGTATTTAATCTTGTGCACCATGGTCACAACATGTAAATCGTGGACCCGAGGAAGGTAATAGAGTATGAAATTGTTCTCTTTGCATATATATGTTTTTAAACAAAGTAATGATAACCTTCTTCTTGCAACTCATGGGTTCCAAACACCATAAAAATAGAGTTGGGAAGGTGTCACCAAAGTGTGAAAGGATAAAAACTTACCTAAAATATCTAGAAATTGATGCTCCAAGCATTTGTTGAAATATTAGTTATTGAAAGATTAATTAATTAATTATTCAAAGATTAATTAATTAAAAGATTAATTAATTGTCAAAAGTTTAGCTGTTGAAATATTGGTTTTCATTGATGTCAACCCTTGAAAAAAAGTTACTAGGTTGCATGTTGAAGTAAAGTAACTGCAAACAAAAGATAACAAGATGCATGTCAGTTACATGTCAAAGTAATTGTAAGCAACATTTAACAAGTTGCATGTGAGTTGCATGCCATCATGAGTTGCATGCCATTATGAGATTTCTCTTTAAAACCCATAGTAGTGTCAATTGCAAATCACTTCCGTGAATCACTCTTAAGAGTACAGATTGGATATCTGAGGCAGAGTGTCGAGGTCAGAGAAGTGCAATGAAGGATGAAGTTTGCAGGAGCCAAAAGTATGAAGAACTTGGTTCAAACAAGAATTTATTTAGCATATCTGCGGCTTTTAGGAGGAAAAGTGCGGACATCCATGGGCTACAGTGGGGAAAACCGCAAATACCCGTAGGCCTAAAGTACAAACAATCACATATATGTGGAGAAACGTTGTGGAAGATAAAGGATCTAAAAGATCAGGTCAACTGCAATTTGAAGGTATGTCTTCATGTGTGTGTTAGGGTGTGAATTCTGAAGAAATCGGGAACATGGATCTCTTAGTAAGCTTTTGATTTGGATAATTCTCTTGTGAATCCTGGTATGAAGAATGTATTTTTTCAGTCTTGATGAGATAGATATATCAGTAGCAACAACTTAGGTATCAATAACATCAACAACAATAGAGGTATCAGTAGAAGCAACAACAACATGTTATCAATAATAGAGGTAGTGACATATTGGTATACAATTATATTTCAGGGTGGTTGGACAGAGAAACAAAAGTGGGTTGTAGCCTCCTTCCGATTGGAGCCAGATAAACTAGGGAGTTTGAGCTTCCTTCAGGTTGCAGGTTGTAAATAGGGGGTTGGAGCCTCCTTCCAATTATAGCTGGAGAAATAAGAAGTTGGTGCTTCCGATGAATGTACTCTTTCATAATTAAGAAAAACATTCCATGTTTTTTTCTCGCATTTGGTTTCCATGTAAAAATCTGGTGTACTATGTTTGTGTGATGTTTATGATCTTTCTAATAGTTTGAATACTCATAATATTCATTTGAGGTTTTAGATTGTGATTAAAATTAATATTGTGCTCATACTGACTACTTCCAATTGCAACTGGAGTAGCCAAGAAGTTGCGCCCAATGAATGTATTCATTGATATGTATAAGAAAACATTCCATGTTTTTTCTCACAGATTTGGTTTCCATGTAAAAATCTGGTGTACTATGTTTGTGTGATGTTTATGATCTTTCTAATAGTTTGAATACTCATAATATTCATTTGAGGTTTTAGATTGTGATTAAAATTAATATTGTGCTCATACTTCCATTCACTCCCCCCACCCCTCTCAATAATATTCCAAATTCCAACAATTGGTATTAGAGAAGGTCCTTCAGGAAGCAGTCCAACCACTGGAAGGAGATCATGGAATACGCTAATATTGGAGCACCAAGGTTTGATGGGAAGAACTATAAATTTTGTAATAAAATGATGAAAACCTTCTTACAGGTACACTGATTTGATGTTTGGAAATAAGTAGTAGATGGGTATACAGAACCAAATACTCCTGCAACTGACAGAGACAGAAAGAAGCTCAATGAAAACAACTCAAAGGGTAAAGGTACTATTCTAAGTAGTCTAGTTGATACAGTATTTGTCAAAGTTATGCATTTTGATACTGAAAATAATATTTGGGATAAACTCCAAAATATTTATGAAGGAGATGTAAAGGTTAAGGGAGCTAAGCCTCAAATTTTCAGAGCTAAGTTTGAAAAGTCGAAGATGAAGGAAGATGAAGATATTGCAGCCTACCTTCTGCTAGTTGACAAAGTAGTTAAAACTATTAAAGGATTGGGAGTAGAAGTTGATGACTCAATGGTTGTTCAAAAGGTATTGAGTTCTCTTACTATGAGATTTGATTCTAAAATATCATCCCTAGAAGAAAGATAAGATCTCGATAAGTTGAGCATGGATGAGCTAAATGAAATATTTACAGCCTATCAGATGAGAAGAAAACAGGAGAACCCAGTCACAAAGGAAGCAACTTTCAAGGAATCTGAGAAGGCAAAGAAGAATGACAAGAAAAGGTAAAAAATAGGTTACAGTTGTAGTGATCATTCAGACGAAGATGAAGAGATGGATAACTTCGTAAGAAAAATACAGAAAAGAATCAGAAAGTATAAAGGTATGCTTCCATTGAAATGTTTTAATTGTGGTGGTATTGGTCATTTTTCTTCTAAATGTACTCATAAGAATAAATATAGTGATGAAGAGGAAGTTTCTAAAAGGGAAAATAAATATCAAAATGGAAATAAGAGAAGAAGAAAACATAAATTCTTCAAGAAAAGTTTCTACTGAAAGGAGGACAGTTCCTCATCAGATGAGGAGGATAATGATAGTGATAGTGATTCAAAAAGAGTACTCTTCCTTGCAGTAGAATATGATTCCGAAGAAGAAGGTGAAGTCGATCTTAGAGAAGAGCTAATCAGTGCATCAGAAGAACTCGGGAAGGAAAGAAAGAAAAACAAGTCACTAAAGGAAGAGTTAAAAATGAAAGAGGAGCCGTAGAATTCCAACTTTGAAGAACAAGAGCAGATGATCACAAGTCTAAAAATTCAAATATAAGAAGACAAAAGAATTGAGGAAATTCTTAGAAGACAGTTAGAAGAACAGGAGGAAACGTTTGGAAGCTTGGAAGCAAAAGTAGTCTCTTTAAGGAAAGATCTTCAAAATAAATATATACATCAGAAGAGCACTAGAATATTGGGTCAAGTCATCAACAGTTAGAGATCATCAGATGAAAAATATGGACTAGGATTCAATCAAGAACATGATGAGAAAGGATAAAGCTCCAGGACAACATAACATAAAGCAGGTAAAAGCAGTTATGCATATATTTCTAGATATTCTGTCAAGAAGGAATAATGCATGCCCCCAAAGAAAAAAATTCCAGAAGTAAATAAGACTCAAGAAAATGAATTCATAAGGATTGCATCACAAATAAGATCATCTATTCCCAGGTACCAAAGATTCTTTTATGGTCATTGTTTTAATTGTGCTAATTTTGGACATAAAGTTGTAAACTGCAGAGCTTATGCCAAGAATAGAAACAACAATGCAGGTTACTTGAATAATAGTTATCCCAGAAGATATTATGAAGCATATAGTAGAAACCAAAACAATTTTGGTTCATTGATAAATGAAGTAGAATGCTACAAATGCCACAATTTTGGTCACATAGCAAAGAATTGTAGATTGACTATTCCACCCAAGGAATCAAAGAAGAACATTAGCAATCAAATATCAGAACCACAAGAGATATGAAAAATAAAGAAGAATCAATTCTCACTTGCTCTACAAGCATAACACGGGAAAAATGATCGGTATGTTGACAGTGGTTGTTCAAAGCATATGACAGGTAATAGGAACAAGTTTCTAACTCTGAAGAAAGAAAAAGATGGATCAGTTTCATTTGGAAATAATCATTCAACTAACATTATAGGTAGAGGCACAATTAAGCTTGGAACAAAAGATGTTATGGCAGAAAATGTTCTATTGGTCAAAGATATGAAGTATAATCTGTTGAGTGTAAGTCAAATGTGTGATCAAGGACACACACTTTAGTTCAACTTAGAGAAATGTGAAATCGAGAAAGAAGGATCATATAGGTTAGTGGAAACAACTATAAGGACTCCAAACAACATATATGTTTTGAATGAAATTGGAAAGGAAAGTTATTATTTAGGAAAGGAAAATGAAAGTTGTCTCTAGCAAAGAAGAATGGGTCACATGCACTTTGACAATCTTGTCAAAATCAGCAGAAAGGAAGCAGTAAGAGAAATGCTTGAAATTTCAAAGTCAGTGAATACTCTATGTAAGCATTATATACATGGAAAACAAACCAGGACCAAATTCAGATCAAAGGAGTACTCAATGAAAAAACCATTGGATATTGTACATACCAATCTATGTGGACCAACGAGAACAAAGGGATTTAATGGTGATTAATACTTCATGCTATTGATTGATGACTACACGAGGATGACTGTATTTTTTTTTCTCAAGAAGAAGTCAGAGTAATTTGAACACTTCAAGATATACAAAGAGATGGTTGAGACAGAGACAAACTTGAAAATAAAATGTTTGAGATCAAACAATAGTGGAGAGTTTACATAGAAATAATTCATGTATTTTTGTGGGGAACAAGGAATAAAAAGGCAATTCTCAACAACCATGACACCTTATCAAAATGGAGTCGTTGAAATAAAGAACAGGAGAGTACAGGAAATGGCCAGAGAAATGTTGAAAGATTCCATGTTGGGTGACATATTTTGGGCACAAGAATTACATACAACAGTTCATATATTGAACATAGGAATGCTTAGAAGTAATAGTGATAAGAATCCTTACGAGCTATGGAAAGGAATACCTACAAATGTGAAGCATTTTAGAGTGTTTGGAAGAAAGTGCTATATCAAAAGAGAAGACGAAAGGATTGGAAAATTTGACTCCCAAGTTGACAAAGGCATATGTGTTGGGTACTCAAGCAAAAGCAAGGCATACAAGTGTTTTAATATGAGACTCAACAGAATAGTGGAAATCATCAATGTACATATTGAAGAGACAAGTGTACAAATTCCCAAAGAAGAAAGAAAAGAATGAACGAAGCAGGAAGACGAAGAGGAAGAGTAGCTAGAAGCAGAGCAAGAGGAAGATGATCAACATAATATTCAAATATCTCCCAAAACTCCTAGGAGACGAGTGCAAAAAAATCATCCATAAGAGTAGATCACTGGGAATAAAGAAACATGAGTTGAAACTCAAAGAAAATTACAGTCACCAGAACAAATATATCTATCACTATTGTCCATGGTTGAACCCAATATTTTTGAAGAAGCCAACATAGATGAACACTAGATCAAAGCCATGGAAGAAGAACTTGATTAGATAGAGAAGAATGAAACATGGGAGCTTGTTCAAAGGCCTAAAGATAAGAATGTGATTGGCACAAAATGGGTATTCAGAATTAAGTTGATCGAGCATGGACATGTAACTAGGAATACAACAAGGTAAGTATGCAAGGGATATGCTCAAGTTGAAGGAATAGATTTTGCAAAAACATTTGCTCTAGTTTCCATAATGGAAGCAATCAGATTGATCTTGGCTTATGCATGTTCAAAGAAAATCAAAGTATATCATATGGATGTGAAATTAGCCTTTCTAAACAGAGAATTAGAAGAAGAAATCTACATCAAACAACTAAAATGGTTTCTACTGTCAAAAAAGGAAGATTATGTTTGTATATTGAAGAAGGCACTATATGGACTCAAACAAGCCCCCAGAGCATGATATTCAATATTGGACAGGTATCTACAACAAAAAGGGTTCAAAAAAGGCAATGCAGACATGAATATCTACATAAAGGTAAATCAAAATAGTATGTTGATAATTGAAGTTTGTGTTGATGATATTATTTTTGTAAGTGATGATGATAGGATGAGTCAGAAATTTTCTAAAGACACAGAGAATGAATTTGAAATGTAATTACTTGTTGAGTTGTCTCTCTTTTTAGGACTCCACATATGCTAGCAAGATACATGTTTTCATATCCTAGACCAAGTATATCAAAAAATTATAAAGAAGTTTGGAATGGTAGATTGCAATATCATAAGTAATCCTATGCAAACCAGTTGAAAATTGAGAAAATATGATATATCCAAGGATGCATATCAGAAACTCTACAGATCAATGATTGGTAGTTTACTCTATCTGACCACATCAATACCAGATGTGATCCAAGTAGTTGGACATGTGGCTAGATTTCAAGAAACACCGAAGGAAACACATGTTATGGAAGTGAAGAGGATATTTAGATATCTCAAAGGAACATAAGACTATGGATTATAGTATTCAAAAGGGAGTGATCTATCTCTAGTTGCATTCACAGATGCAGATTGGGAAGTAAGTATTGATGATAGAAAAAGTACAAGTGGAGCAACCTTCTACTTGGGTGGTTGTCTAGTATCTTGGTTGAGCAAGAAGCAATCTTTAGTATCATTTTCCAAAACATAAGCATAGTATATTTCAGAAATAGCATGTTGTACATAGGTTCTCTGGATGAAGCAAACTTTACATGACATACAGATGGAATATGACGAGCCTATTCCAATATTTTGTGATAACAAAAGTGCCATAAGTATCTCAAAGAATCCAGTGATGCATTCCAAGACGAAATACATTCCGACCATGTTTCACTTTCTACGAGAATAGGTTACAGAGAAGAAAATCAAGGTAGAGTATGTTGGTACAAAAGAGAAGATTGCAGATATCTTCACCAAACCTCTTCCAAGGGAGACTTTTGAGTATCTTCGACAGAAACTTTAAGTAGTTTCAGCCCCATAATGATAGGGGGAGAGAAGCAGTAATCATGGAATACTTGAATTCTTTTTATCAAAGATTTACACGAGGAAGAACCATGAAGAGAAACATCAGTAGAAATTATAGGCTTACAGATAATCGGAGCAGCCCCAAGGAGAAGTCATCCTTTGCCATTGATGTCAAAGGGGGAGAGAAAAATAGAGGCATGAAAAGGAAGAGAAGAGGCTTGAATATAAGAGGAGACATCATGAGCATGATGAATTTTGTGCCTAAAGTGTTGCCATCAATGCCAAAGGGGGAGATTGTTGAAATATTAATTATTGAAATATTGATTAATTAAAACATTAATTAATTGTCGAAAAAGATTAATTGTCAAAAGTTTAGTTGTTGAAAGATTGGTTGTCATTGATGTCAACCCTTGAACAAAAGGTTAAAAGGTTGCATGTTGAAGTAAAGTTGATGCAAACATAAGATAACAAGTTGCATGTCAGTTACATGTCAAAGTAATTGTGAGTTTCATGTGAGTTGTATGCCATCATGAGTTTCATGTCATTATAAGATTTCTATTTAAAACCCAAAGAAGAGTCAATTGCAAATCACTTATGTGAATCACTCTTGAGAGTATAGGTTGGAGATCTAAGGTAGAGTCTCGAGGTTAGTGAAGTCCAGTGAAGGATGAAGTTTGTAGAAGCCAAAATTACAGATAACTAGGTTCAAACATGAAATGTTTTAGTATATATGTGGTTAGGAGGAAAAGCATGAACATCCATGGGCTACAATGGGGAAAAGTGTGGATACCCATATGGGCCTAAGCTACACATAATTAGCTGAGACCTATGGGAAAATTTGTGTCGTCGAGGATATAAAATCTCAGTCGACTATATGTTAGAAAACGGGGACCATGGAGCAATAAAATAAAACAAAATCTTGAGAAACATAACACATAAGACCTATGATACAAGAGACTACTTGATTTCGTGGTTCACCCGATTGTGGAGCTCACGTCCACTTGGAAATTTGCAGTCATTCCTTTATTATTATCCGATAAATGAAGGGATACAACCCTACATGAAAACCCGTTGTAACTTCCTCTTCTTTCTCTCACGGTCTCCCTCTCGAGAATACAATATTCACCATCAACCATGGTAGGTGATACATTTCCCTCATAAAGGGTTGCCTTCTAGGAAACAAACCCTAACATAATCTCTTTATTGTTAGATCTGCGACCTTACCTGTGAGCGGTCCAGATTTATAATGAAATACAATATACTTTTACGAGGAAATTTTTTCTTCGGGAGCCGCCTATGAGAGTTACACTTGAGACCCCGACACCGGAGGGACAACCCCAGGACCCAGCGGGGGTAACCCCCCCCGACACTCTCCAGCGTGGAAGAGTGTACATACTTTTAGTGTGTATATACTTCATGGGGTATAAACGTAAAGCAAGACCTAGAATCAGGAAGATAATTAGGCCTCACAACCAACAATCTCCCACTTAGGCCAGTCTCAACAACTCCACGGCGCTCACCGTATATCTTTGGACTCACGAACCTTCCACGGACGGCAAATTTCTCCATTTCATCTTCATTCTTGAAGACCAGTGGCTTGGCCGGGAACTTCGGTTCTCCACGAACCCACTCCTTTGTTAACGTAATACTGCGGAGTTAGAGCTGAGTGTGTATCTTTTCGGCTTCAATTGTCCATCTTCCAAAGGCGGATCGTATGAAGTGGGCTCAACTATATATTCTTAGTCTTGAATGGAAGGCTAAGTTCTTTCACAAAGGTGGGCGGAGCTACAGCTGTCACAGTACAACCTACTATTTTCTCGCTTCTTTCCCAATTCCTCCATAAACCTCGTAACCAAATCATCTCTTTACTAGCCTCTGTAGTAGCAGCAGCGCACCGCTACTCTATTGTTGAAATTGCAGCAACCTTTTGCAGTTTTGAAATCCAACCTACCGTTGTTCCACCTATATAGTAAAACCATACCACGTGGTGCTCCTCTACATTGTCTTTATCACCTTCCATATGGAATCAACATATCCTGTGAAAGTGTTTGAACCTCAAAACATAATGCATGTGTAGTAGTACCTCTCAAATACACGAGAATCCCCTTTCGCACGCCTCCCAATGTTCTTTACATGGGTTGTTCATATACCTGCTCCCAACTCCCCATGTACAATATCTAGTCTTGTGCAAACCATTGCATACATCAAAGGCATCAACTATTGATGAATAAGGGACCGGACATGTATTCTATCCCCTCTGTCTCTTGGGACACATTTCCTTAGTTAATTTGAAATGGGCGTGAGGTGTCTTATCACGGTTTTTCATTCACAGCATTCCTAAACCTCTCAACACCTTCTTTTATTGTGCTCACCACGAGACAATGTCCGGTTTGTGCCTGTCTCTTGTTATTCTCATACCAAAGGATTTTCTTCTGACACCCAAATCCTTCATCGCAAATGAATTGGCTAATTTCTTCTTGAGCACACATTTACATCCACGCATATTAGATTAACACAACAAGCATGTCATCTACATACAATAGTAAGATAATAAAGCTTCCATTTTAGCTTTTTAAAATAAACCACGGTGTCCAGTGACATCTACTATAACCACAATTACGTCATAAACCTATCAAGCTTCAAATACCATTGCCTTGGAGATTGCTTTGGAGCCATACAAGCTCTTCTTCAACACATGCAAATTCTCCTTCCTTTGACCTCATACCCTTGTGGTTCTTGCATATAAATCTATTCCTCCAAATCCCATGGAGAAAGATATTTTACATCAAGCTGTTCAAGATGCAAATCTTCTCTGCTGGCGTTTGTTTATTTCATAATCCATGGCGATAACCAAAATCATTAACACCATATCAATAAAGGAATTTACATTTCTTGGATTTTGCCTCAAGCTTTGTTCTATTTTTCTTTATCAATATGGACAAATTAACCAACAAAAATGTTTTCAAAGGAATAGTTTTACCTTCTTTCCCTGTAAGAACACCCTCAAGATTCTACCATCCAGGGCTTGAAGGTCCCTCTATTTATTAAGTAAGCGGTGGTATCTACGACATCGCCCAAAACTATGGGGAGAAAACCAACATACAATCATACTCCTTTCCATGATTGTCCAGGTTCATCGCTTCGACACACCATTTCTTGTGGTGTTCATGGGTATCTTCTCTCTGATCCCTGGGTATGAATAGTAACCATCAAACTCCTTGTAGTATTCACCTCCATTATCGATGCGAGAGACACTTCAAACTTTTCTGTCTCATTCTCTCTACTCAACTAAAGCTTTCCATTTCTTAAAGTATCAAAAACATGATTTTTTTGTCAAATCTGATAAAACCAAGTTTTTTTCTAGTTGCATCATCAATAAAAGTAACATAATAATGAGAGCCACCAAGGAGATGATACATGAGTTGGTCCCCATACATCTATATGCACAAGCTCTAACAATTTCTTCTTTTCTTTTAGACTAAATCTGACTCTCTTTTGTTTCCATAAACCTAGTAACTCTCACAGAGGTCAAAATCAATTTGTTTAAGATTTGGTAGTAAATTTCTTTTGTGAAGGATCGCATACCCTTCTCACTCATGTGTCCCTAGTCTATGATGCCATAGTCATTATCCACTCACAGTAGAGAAGCTAAAGATATAGAGAGTCGGTATTACCAATACATAAATACAATGTACCTACCTTCTCTCCTTTAAGCTATCACCAATGATCCTTTGATGACCTTCCGTCTTATCTGTAAATATGGATATACAACCTTCCTTGCCAACTACCACATTTGAAATCAGATTTTTCTTAAATATGGAACATGATTTACTACCTCTTTCAACAACCACATTGGTTTCCATTTCATTGCTTTATTTTACCTTTCCCATTTCCAACAATTTTGCATGGACTCTCATCACCCAAATGAACACATCCAAAATCACCTTGAACATAATCAGAAAGTGTTTCCTATGGGGTGTGGCATGAAGCTCTTGAATCTACTACCAAAGACTGGAAATATTATCTATGAGAAGAATCAAAGCATCTTGTAATCCTGTTACATTTGCTTCGATTTCCTCCCCTAGCTGTTGTCCATCTCTTTTGTTTCTTTGGAGCTCTGCAGGTCTTTCTTGGATGCCCTTTCCCACAATTCCAACACTCTATCTTTTCCAAATCTACGGTTGGATCGCCCTTCCTAGAGATTTCCAGGTTTCAGGCCACTTTCCTCTATCCTTTTGTCTTCCCTGTTCTCCATGTTCAGCGCCTTTCCTGATGTCTCACACATATGCTTTTCCGTGGAATTTCCTCACTAAGGATAATACCAACAACATCATCAAATTTTAAAGTATTTGAACCGGTGAGAGTTACTTGTCGCGTAGGCATTCCACCTTTTTGGCAATGAGTTCAAGATTAGAAGAGCCCTAACTCATCATCAAAGTCCACTTTTCTGAGAACTTAGTTGATTAGTAACCATTATTAAATTCATTTAAATGATGCATATGGAATACCCAACCGACATCTTCATATTATTAATAATCTCTTCATTAGAAATACCTTATTTGTGTAGGGTTTTTCATACAATTTGGTCAGCGTGTCCATCAAACCCTTCATTTGTATTTTCTTTGAAATATTGAAAGCCACCCGGAGCAACACTTGGGGCTTAGCCGTGTCGTTCCTAGAGCCTTTCTGTTCAGAATATCCCATTCTTCATCCTTCATGGCCTTGACTTCTTTCTTTACTCCACTCCAATGGTAGGAATAGATCCTTCGATATAAATAGTCTTCCATCATTTTCCATAACTAGTAGTTTTGGTAGCGTTAAATTTCTCGACCCTAAACTTTCCATCTTCGACTTTGCTCCCCACTCGAGACCCGGGGAACTCTCTTTTCCCTACAGTTTACCTTCACAGCTCGTGCAATTATTTAAACAAGACCAGACAATAAAATAAAACAAATGCAGAAGCGAAGACCACGAGAGACCTACCATGATACAAGAGGAGACCACAGTTCGTGGTTCACCCAGTGTGTGTTACATCCACCAAAGAAATTGCCGGGTCCTTCCTTTATTATTATCTAGTAAATGAGGATTACAACCTCTGAGAAAACCCATTCTTGGCCTCTTTTTCTCTCATAGTCTCCTCTCGAGAATACAATATTCACCATCAGCTGCGCTTGTGATACATTTCCCTCATAAAGAGGTTGCCTTCTAGGAAAAAAACCTAACACATAATCTCTGGATTAGATCTGTAACCTTATAATGAGCGGTCAGTTACAATGAAATTACAATATATTTTAACAAGGCAATTTTTGCTTCCAGGGCTTCACCCATGAACCCCATTGGGAACCCGCGCCCGGACCCCGGACCATGGGGAGGGGGTACCCCCCCTCTGCACTCCCTAGATGGAAGAGTGTACATACTTCTGGGGGTGCCAAATACTTCATGGGGGTACATAAACAGTGAAAGCCGGGGACGTGGAAGAGTGTACATACTTCTAGGGTGTAAATACTTCATGGGGTATAAACACGGCTGAAAGCAAGGACCTCTGAATCAGGAATATAATCAGGCTCCACAACCAACACTATAGTATGAAGGAATGTCTTCTTGTGTGTCTTAGGGTATGAATTATGAAGATATCTGGAACAAGCATGTCTTAGTAATATTTTTATTTGGAGAATTATCTTGTGAATCCTGGTATGAGGAATGTATTGTTGCAGTCTTGATGAGATAGAGATATCAGTAGCAGCAACAGAGGTATCATTAATAGCAACAACAACAAAAAAGGTATCATTAATAGAAACAACAACAATAGGTTATCAATAATAGAGGTAGTGATAGATTGGTCTATAGCTATATTTCAAGGCGGTTGGATGGGGAAAGGAAATGGATTTGTAGACTCCTTCTGGTTGGAGCCATATAAAATAGGGAGTTGCATATTCCTTTAGGTTGCAGCCTATAAATAGGGGGTTGGAGCCTCCTTCCAGTTGTAGCTGTAGAAATAGGAAGTTGGTGCTTTCGATGAATGTACTATTTCATAATTAATAAAATCATTTCATGGTTTTTTACCGCATTGGGTTTCCATGTAAAATTATGGTGTACTATGTTTATGTGATCTTTATGATGTTGTTGATAGTTTTAATTCTCATAATATTCATTGTAGATTTTATATTTTGATTAAAAGTAATAATTTTTCTCATACTGATTCACCCCCCCTCTCTGTATTCCAACAACATTGTCTTCGAGGTTGTTTTCATTGTGTAATCTATTTTCAATCTTTATTATGCCATGAGTATCTTGATGGAAGATGAACTAGAGTACTACACCAAGGTAAATGTAGGATGTTACGATATATGTCTTTTGTTGTTTATGTTTTTTATAGAATCATTTGACACCACATATTCTTCTGATGACTTATTGGTCTAAGCTACATCCCTTTCCTTCCTTGCAAGACCATTTCCCCCCTTTCCTCCTCAAAAATAATTTAAAGGCCCCACTTTTGTTGATTTACATGAGTTTCCTTAAAGCATATTGCGAACATATGCCTGTTTCTAGTTAGCAACCCGAGTACATGTTGATTTGACTTAAAAAACTAATAATCCCAACTTTTCAGGTGGAGTTGATGGGTTCCTTAGGTTCCTGACCTCCTGTAGCCCATACATAACTACTCCACTGTCAAAAAGGAGTATAAATTGTATCCTTGGGGTCGAGGAAAGATATAACATAGAAATGAATCCTTATGATGGCATTTTCAATTCAGTCTTGCAAGTCCCCATTTCCTCTTTCATATGATATTTTCCCTTCCATGTGGAAACCCTTCTTTTCAGAAGTTTTTTTCTCCCTATCTTGTCAGGAAGAAGCCCTTAGCCTTCCTTGGACCTATTTGAGCACAAAATATTGAAGGTATTTTTGACCATATCTAGCCTTGGCTGGAGAAAATTGGAGTCTTGTCTTGGGACCGTGCCGCAATGGTTACAGGTTGTAACCAACTTTTTATGTTGTTCATAATAAAATATCTCTCATTCTCGTCCAATTTCATATGTTGATTCATATTTGTAATGCATTTCACATCTCCTAGTTTGAATATATTATGAAAGTTGTAATGATAATGTTTTAGTTAATTATTGGATAACTACCTCTTTGTAGTTGATTGTCTATTTCTGTGCAGGAGGTTTCAAAGGATTGTTGAAGAAGTCTTTAGGAGGGATCAACATCAAACATCAAAGTCCAGGTTTGTTTCCTTCTCTTTCCCTTGAAAGTTAGTTATTTTAAAGTAGTTATTCTCAATCGATTGCTTGATTTGAGTCCGAGAGAAGTATATTAGGGTATCTCTCTATTGTCGTTCTGGCCCATAGCCACATGATATTGTTTTTTGTAAAAGAATTGGTGACTTCACTAGGGATTCTCCCTTTTTAGGTTGTTATGCATACTTGTGGTTTGTGTTTATTTTGAATCTTTTTTTGTGTCTTTAACCATTATATAGAATTCTCTTATTTTATGTAATCCTTCCCGAGTCTTCCAAGCCCTTTTCTCTCAAGTTTGGGGGTATTTTACTTGGTGTACATGTTTTCCTTTGAGTACATACGCATACATACATGGCTTTGATTAACCACAGTCACATGAATACACTACTTTTCAACGGGAAAATCATGTACATGCTCTAGTTTTGAGTTTTCTCCTCTGCTCAGATTACTGGAAGTTGGGTTGAGGAACTATTGGTTATTTTTGAATCCCATGAGTCTCTTGATATTTCTTTTTGGTTTAAGATTTTTTTTTTCATTTGAACATTATAAGAAAATTCCCCCCCCCCCAAAAAAAAATCAACTTTATTGTTTTTTCAAGGTTGCTATTTGTCTTTTGATGGTTTTAGGTTTTGAGAAAGATTCATCAAATGTATACTGCATTCTGAAATGTTCTTATAGTTCTTTATACGGTGTTTGGTCATCTTTTTTATTCTTTTGTTCGTTCTACCTTCTTGTTTTCTTGATTTAGTTATATAAACGGAAGTGTAATAGAATGTGCTTGTGAACTTTCTTCCTTACCCTTTGCATTTTCATTTAAAAAGAAAAATTTAATTGTATGCATGTTTTATTTCAAAATTCTCTCTTGTACTTTTTAGAAAAACAAAAAGATTTCGGTTTTCATTTAGGGTTAGTTTCTAGGGTTCATATTTATCATATAAAGTGAAAAGTGAAAAAGTTGTGTTTTTCATTAACTTAGTGCATTGCATAAGTTGTTGTAGATTTCAATCAAATTGTGCATTCCATTGAAAGTGGAAGATTKTCATTTGCATTGCGTTGAAAGGAAACATTTCTTTGAARAAGTTAGTATCCATTTATTACAGCTCTTTATTTTGAAGAATTTATCCTATTTTCATATCAACAATRTTCTTAAAGTGTAATTGTTATTGTTTTTGCAAGTGTCAATACRCATCACCAAGTTTCACGTCCATTCCTTCTTGAATTAAGAAACAACCATTAAAATGAATACTAATAACTAAAATTAATTAGTAACCTTTTTCTATGGTTCACCAATATCTTAGGCTAGGGCCTTGGATTAGGGTGGAGAGTAAACTCTCGAGGGCCAACCCAAAGCAAACATAGGAGTATATGATAGGGAGAGTCAAATCCAATTTTYGTATTAGTGTAGTTAGGAGAATCCTTTAACATACGAGCTAAAAAYGAGGTCACGTGAAGGAGTGYTGAGGATATTACCCCTCCAAAGATTGACTAAGCATAACAGAGAGATTATTTTTGGGGGTTTCACTAGTGCCCTTACCTCCATGAGAGGTGGTGCTTTCGAAGCATCATGCTTTCTTTGATCCAGATTATTTTCAACACGAAATGAGAGAGTAGATATAAAAAATAAATGTACAGAGATATATGAGATATCCAATAATATAACAAAAATATATCATAGATATAAACACATAGATACAATAATACACAATTTATATTAATGAGCGAAATGTATAGACTGTAAAATTACAGAGTGAAAGACTCGCTAGAATGGTGGCAGCTTATCTCTGAGAAGAGATGTCATGTCTATGTTAATTCACAAGAAGATGATTAAAATGAGGCTCTAAAGGCCCTTTTAACCTAAAGAAAATCCAAAACCCTAAGCCCAGAAGATGAAAAGCCAACAATTTTGTGGACCCAATTTTGGGTAGTTTGGTGTATCAACTTCCCGAGGGTGTAACTTTGGCATAGGATCTCTGTTTGGGGCGCATGATAGCTTGTTGGAAAGGTATCATCAAGGATATTCATTTTGGGAGAAAAATAAAATCCTTTCTATATTTGTAGCTTGATCGATCCCAGAAAAAATTCATTTAGGCCCAAAAAATGGCTTCGAAAGTTTAGGAACCGAAAAACTACTAAAAATAGTAAATTGCCAGAAGATTGTTTTGGGCTAGTTGGAATAGGTGGGTGGCCACAAATATTCACCTGGATCATTTTTACCTTACCCATATGTTCGATCTCAAATTTCTACTGTACCCATCAAACATCGACTGTGATTTGGTATCCTAGTGGCCTATTATCTAGGTTGACACGTAAGGTGACAGTGAGGGGCTTATCATTGTACCTAGGGTGGACTCTAAATCACTTATCTTAGTACCCCTAGGGGGTGCCATTGTGAAGATTTTGTACTTGGACCGGGAAGGGAAATGATTCAAAGTTCATGGTAACTGCTTCTTCTAGCCACTCCTTAGCTTCTTCAGGTTCTTTGAACGATCAAGACCTCATCTCCCTGGGTTGGAAGCATCTGGAAAATTTGTTTGCTTAGTTTGTATCTTTTAGGGTTTTTTATTTTTTAGTGGTGTGCTCTTTGTGTGTAGAGGAATTAGGCGAGTGTGCTCGCCGACGCTTTGAATCTTTGATTTAAAGTGGCTTATAAACCACCTCGTCGATCTAGGAGAGTAAAATTTCTTCCTCCTGAAGAAGTTCCTACAAATTCTCTGCCTGCTCCTCATAGGAATCGACTCGATCCAATTGACACTTCTGTATCGATTAGTCCAGTTGACTTTGTACAAATTGATGACATAGAGAAAAACTCTTCTGCACCGGAGGTTACTCATATATCAGATCTCGAAGCTGAAGGTTTTGTTCATCCATTTAATCCTCCATTAATAGGATATGACCGTCCATTTATTTTGCGAATCTCGACTCCCGGATGGGTCGTAATGGAAGGAACTTCGAAAGCGTGTGGGTTGGGGGGGCCTGCAACCCCCATGTCGATAATTGTATCTAGAGGAATATCTCCTCCTCGTATATCTAACCAAATGACTAATGTGTTTCAATCCACAATAGACACATCATTCAGAAGCTTCGCACTGCTGATAATCGGGTCAACTCAACTTTTGAGTGCAGCCTCATCACTACCTTTAGTATCTAATTTTTTTTATGTTTGGAATGTCATCATTTGGCATGAAGAATCTATCAAATGGATCTCAACTGACTCCCTGAGTTTCTAACATTGGTGTAGGGATTTATTTGACTCCCTTCCAAGATTTTCTTTGGAGCAGGGGGCATATCTCTTCGTCAAACCCCTCGCTCAAGAGTTATTTTATTCCACCCTATGGAACCAATATAGTTATGGGATGTGTCCCTCCCTTGAGTGGTGGATTTCAATATGTCAACACGTCATCTACATCCAACCCCTTCATAGTATTTGGTGGGTTTGGGAGCAATCATTTTCCCTCATCGAGGGTGTTGCTAGGGGGAAACCCTTTCCAATCATCTTGGAACCCCTCGGTTGGACCTATCCCAACATAGGGGGTACCAAGCAGGAGCCATCCTTCTTAGTTTGACAACCAATTTGGAGGGGGTATACCTCCTTATGGTCAAGAATTTCAACCTTCTTATCAAAACCCTAGCTTTCAAGCAAAATCTTCCTGGAAACCTTGTGCCAATAAGGAGGATTGTTGCCCTGTATTGTTGACTATGTAACCCTGTAACCCCCTGTATGCAAAGAAAACAACAAGTGTGAGAATGTTGGGTATGTGTTATATTCTTTTCCCGACTAGCTACAGCACCCGCTACATTGCACCAGGAACCAAAGGGGGTTTGAGGGGGGGTGCTAGGCCCCCCCTTCGAGGGTTGCAAGGGGGCGATATCTCCTGAGATTTTTTTTAGCTCGGGAAACGTGTCGCATTTTTGCCTTATTTTTTGTGTCGCCTCGATTTTCATGTCCATTGTTGGTTGGTTTTTTGGCACATGGTTTTGGTCGATGGTTTTCTATTTCCGGTTAAGGAATTAGGGTTGTTGACTAATCCAGGTCATTAGGTTAGGGTTTTGGATGTCGTTGGCTCCTATATGTATATTGTATTGTAAACAATGTATCACTATGAATGAATATAGAATATGATGGTTTTCCCAGTTTGGGTTTATAGGGGAAAAATGATTGTGTAATGTGTGTGTCTTTTCTGTTATTTTATTAAAAATCTATTTGCAGTAAAATATTGTACAAGGCTAAAATCTACACATTGGTTGGTAGCTCCTTGAGGGAGACAAAATCCCTTGTTTCTAGGGTGTTGGCACCCCTTACTCCTAAATTTCAACCTTCTTGGAGGAATACACATCTTTGTACAAAACAATTAGAGAAAAAAGGCACATTATACACAAAAATCCACCTCCATACACATTCACTAAGAAACATGAAAAATACCCATGACTCACTATTAAATATGGTCAAAAGAAAATATTAAGTCATTTTATGGTGTAAATATGTGCCAAAGATGATCCTTTGAAATAGACACTGCTCAGGCTTATCACAGAGGTGGACGATGCTCGATGCACTATCAACAATCAATAGGGTTCTCTATCAAGAGTCTAGGAAGTCATGGATTTTAATGGTTTTTCTTATTTTTTGCAAAATATCTAAGTCCTGAACCCTTTTTTTGCTTCAAATTGAAACTAAATGATTTATCCTATTTTTCATAATCATTTAGTTTAGAATTGGAACACAACTAACTGAGATAAATCATCAAAATAAAGTTTAACACAAACTATAAGCAAGGTAAGTCCAAATCCAAGATGAAAAGGAAAGTAGAGTGGTACCCATTGAAATACTTGATATTTAAAAGGATGTGTTAAGGTCTCAAAAAATACTTAGACCTAAAAAAAATGAGGGGTTTCTAATACAATACACAATGAAATATGAGCAAATGTTAAATGAAACACAAGGAAAACACCATAGGGAATGATAAGAGGAAGAAAAAGGTGAAAAATAATGTGAAGGCAATGAAACCATAAGGGATAACCTGGTAAAAAGAAAATAAAATTAATAAAGAAGGATATTTCTTGGTTACCACCTTAGTTTTTTAAGAAATCTTGCAAGCCCAAATTCATAAGAAAGGTCATGCACAAGGAAGAAGTGAGGAGACCTTGAATGAATTTTGGGTTTCCCTCTTCCATGATATGAGTGGCATGTAATATTTATGAGCTTTCATCCTTACACATACCAAAAATATATGGTTTCCAAGACAAGACACAAGGTAATAAGACCAAATACTAAGCTCTTCACAAGTAAAAAACTATGCATAACAAGAAGAGGAAGACAGAGGTGAACAATAAGGTGGAGGCAATGGAACTACAAAGGAGTTCTTGGTAAAAAGAACAACAAAATTGTCAAATAAGGAGAGGTCGTGGTTACCACTTAGATTTTTTGATACAATTTGCATGACATGAGTGGCATGGAATATTTATGAGTTTCCATACTTAAACCTACCAAAAATATGGGGTTTCAAAGACAAGGCACAAGGTAATAATACCAAACAATAATTTAAGCAAAAATAAAACACCATGCATAATGAGAAGAAAAAGACGAAGGTGAACAATGTGGTAGAGACAATGAAACCACAAGGGAGGGATTTGTAAAAAATCAACAAAATTGTCAAATAAGGATAGGCCTTGGTTACCACTTGTATTATCGAGTGACTTGCAATCCCAAATTGGAAACCCACTCATGCACAAAGAAAAAGTGAGGAGACCTTGAACGAATTTGGGGTTTCCCACTTCCATGAGATGAGTGTCATGGAATATTTATGAGACACCATCCTTACACCTAGAAAAATATGGGGTTTCTAAGACAAGACACAAGGAAAGGAGACCAAACATTAAAAGAAACGAAAGGAAAACACTATGCAGAAACAGAAGAGGAAAATGAAGGTGAAAATTGAGGTGAAGGTAACAAAACCACAAGGGAGAACTTGGTTAAAAGAAAACAAAATTTACCAATAATGAGAGGTATTGTTCACCACTTAACTTTTTTGAGATGAATTTCAAAACCAAATTGACAAGATCTTCCATGCACAAGGAAGAAGTGAGGGGACCTTGAATGAATTTTGGGTTTTCCCACTTCCATGAGATGAATGACATGGACTATTTAAGAGACACCATCTTCATACATACCAAAAAGATGGGTTTTCCAAGATAAGACACAAGGAAATAAGACCAAACTCTAAACAGAACATAAGGCAAACACCATGCAGAACATGAAGAGGAATATGAAGCTGAATAATGAAGCATAGGTAATTGAAACCATAGGGGAGGGCTTGGTAAAACGAAAAAAGGTTGACAAATGAGGAGAGGTTTTGGTTACTACTTAAATTTTTTGAGATGATTTTCAAGCCCAAATTAGAAAGCCTACCCATTCACAAGGAATAAGTGAGGAGACCTTGAACAAATTTTGGGTTTCCCACTTCCATGAGATGAGTCACATGGAATATTTATGAGACACCATCCTTACACCTACCAAAATTACGGGCTTTCCAAGACAAGACACAAGGTAATAAGACCTAACACTAAATGAAACATATTAAGACAAACGACATCTAGAATGAGATGTGCATAGTAGGATTCTAAAATGAAAGGTTGAGAAGTACATAATGATATTCATGGTGTTCACTAGTTGTGTGAAATAAAGAATATGTCCTCTAATATACCTAGTATTGGAGTAGTTCTTATGAGTTCATTTGTCAGTGGATTCATGAGAGGTTGGAAGTACACAATGACGATGATAGAGTTATTAATGTAGGGATACTTGTCTCTAGGAATTTTATGCCATAATTTAAGAATCCCATGAAGGAGAAAGGGCATATGTTTATGGACCCTAGACACTATGAAAATCCTTAATGAACCATGACCATTTGAACAAACAATGAAATCAACAATCAATTTCATAAAATAAAATGAATCTAAAGGTAAAATAGTATTTTGATTCATATATATGGATACATGGTCTAAATTCTTAAGCTACAAGGGAGTTGGAGTATGGAATATGTGGGAGTGAAAATGAGTTCCACCTTGAAGTTCAGGTAGTTGTGGAAGTAATTGTGATGAAATTTTAAAACTAGTGGTTCTTTTGGTTCAATGCATGTGGATTTTAAGTAGGTTTTGTAGATTCAATTTTGATACTTATATTATTCTCTATTTAGTTAGTTGGTACACCTTAATACAAAATTGGGAGTGGGCAAGGATTTTGATATTTGTGTTTAAATGTTGGAGGAGAGAAGAGTCTCTTGAATACTAAATTTAAATATCCCTTACACCAAGTTCCATTCATGATTAGAGAGATATATATGAGCATTTATTATTTTTCCATGTAATCTTGTCCACCATGGTCACAACATGTAAATCGTGGACACGAGGAAGATAATAGAGTATGCAATTGTTCTCTTTGCATATATATGTTTTTAAAAAAAGTAATGATCACCTTCTTGATGCAACTCATGGGCTCCAAACACCATAAAAATAGAGTTGGGAAGGTGTCACCAAAGTGTGAAAGGATAAAAACTTACCTAAAATATCTAGAAATTGATGCTCCAAGCATTTGTTGAAATATTAATTAATTAAATATTGAAAGATTAATTAATTAACAGATTAATTAATTGTTGAAAGTTTAGTTGTTGAAATATTGGTTTTCATTTACGTCAACCCTTGAAAAAAAGATACCAGGTTTCATGTTGAAGTAAAGTAGTTGCAAACAAAAGATAACAAGATGCATGTCAGTTACATGTCAAAGTAATTGTCAACAACAGTTAATAAGTTGCATGTGAGTTGCATGCCATCATGAGTTGCATGCCATTATGAGATTTCTCTTTAAAAGACATAGAAGTGTCAATTGAAAATCACTTCCTTGAATCACTCTTGAGAGTACAGGTTGGATATCTGAGGCAGAGTGTCGAGGTCAGAGAAGTCCAGTGAAGGATGAAGTTTGTAGGATCCAAACTTACGAAGAACTAGGTTCAAACAAGAATTTATTTAGTATATTTGCAGCTTTCATGAGGAAAAGTGAGGACATCCGTGGGCTACAGTGGGGAAAAGAGCAGATACCCATGGGCCTAAAGTACACACAATTGCATATATGTGGATAAACGTTGTGGAAGATAAGGGATCTAAAATCTTAGGTCAACTATAATTTGAAGGTATGTCTTCATGTGTGTGTTAGGGTGTGAATTCTGAAGAAATCGGGAACATGTATGTCTTAGTAAGCTTTTGATTTCAAGAATT
>SNQJ01S0149254.1:0-23438 GCA_010110895.2 Picea sitchensis | reverse complement strand
TTCTTTCCTATAAAGCTTGTTGTGTTTTATTGTATGATTCCTTGATCACATACATAGGTTTATATTGAGTTTATTCTATTACTATCACTTTGGTTGGTTGTGTTCTTTTGCAGGTTCATCATTGTATGAGTATTGGAACGGAGCTAGGATGGTGATGGTGAGAGGAAGTGGCGTTTAAATGGTATGTCACCTATCCCTCTTTAGCTAGTAAATTCAATATTTAAAACTTAAGGAAAGTGTCATGTTCTGGTGTGTTTTGTTCTAGATCTAGGGAGATTAGTTAGTGTCCGCACCTACCGATTTATCCAATAATACCTGGGGAGATGTATGAAGCTTCACACACCATAATGCTAGTTCATTCTCCCATTTGGGGTCTTCATTTACTTGGTCCTGGGCTTCAACTTCCAGTTTACATAATCCTTGTCCCTTAACCAGTTTAGCGGGTTTTATATATAGATCAAATTCTTGGACTACTTCCATCCAATTTCCTCTTCTTTCCCCCATCTCCTATTGAGTGAATAGGGATCAAAATTTAGGGTGAGGCACGATGACTTTGGTATGGTTCTTTAGGATGTAAGATCTGAAGTGTTTCACTGCCTTGTATACTGCATAAGCCTGCTTGTTTATAGCAGGGTAATTTAGTTTGACCCCTTGGAGATTAGTGCTCATGAATGATACTTGGGTCTCATTGTTTTCATCATCCTTTTGAGCTAGTACTACAACTAACGATTGGTCGTAGGCAAAAGTATAGAGGAAGAAATCGTTGCCAAATTCGGTGCTTCGCAATACTGGGGCTTGAGATATTGCAGCCTTAATATCATTGAAAGAACTTTTTCGTTCATCATCCCACTTAAATTCAACATCTTTGTGGATCATTTTTTGTATGGGTTTGATAGTCTCAGTGAAATCGGGGGTGAATTTTCTAACAAAATTGATTTTCCCAAAGAAAGATTGCATAACGTTCTTGTTGTGGGGTAATGGAAGCTGAGCTACAACCCTAACTCGTTCTGGGTCTATGTGAATTCCTTCTTGAGATATAATATGACCTAGCAATTTACCTTCCTTAACACCAAAAATAGTTTTCTTAGGGTTTAAGGATATACTGTATTTCCTACACCTTTCGAAAATCTGGGTTAAATGTTGGATGTGATCATCTTTGTTCTTTGAATACACAGTCATGTCATCCAAATAGACTACTACAAACTTGTTGATTAGTCCCATAAATTCTATGTCCATGGCCCTCTGGAAGGTTGCCTCTGCATTGATTAAACCAAAGGGCATACGTTTATAAGTGAAGGTTCCCCACTTGGTTCGAAAGGTAGTCTTCAAACACTCTTCCTCTGAAACTAGAACTTGGTTGTAACCTGAGAAACCATCCAACAGGGAGAAGATCTCAGAGCCAGATAGAATCTGCAAGAGTTGCTCCATCGGTGGTACTTGGTAGTTGTCCTTTTCTAAAGCTATGTTGAGGTTTCTGAAATCTACACATAGGCAGAACTCCCCAGACTTTTTCCTCACAGGAACCAAATTTGATACCCATGCAGAGTGCCTAAGTTGGAAGATAATCTTAGCATCTAGTAATTTTTTTAACTCCTGACACATGAGAGGTTCTAGGGATGGGTGGTACTTCCGGAGCTTCTGTTGGAAGGGTTTCACTTCAATATTTAACGGGATAATGTGTTGAATGATACGAGTATCATAATTTTTCAGATCTCGGTAGGACCATGCAAAGACATCTTGATATTGTCTGAAAATTTTGAGATACGCCTTCCTTTCCTCTTTAGATATGTACGAGTATCGTAAGTTTTCAAATCTCGATAGGACCATGCAAAGACATCTTGATATTGTCTGAAAAGTTTGAGATACGACTTCCTTTCCTCTTTAGATACTATCTTGTCGAGATTTATATTCTTGGGGTTTTCCGGGGTTCCCAGATTTATAGTTTCATACATGGGACAGGAATTCCCCATCTTTGCATTTTTTGACCCTTTGAATCATTCCCTTAGGTCAAAAAGGTTTTCTAAATTGGATACTCCCTTCGGTATCATGTGAAATTTTGGTTTTTCAATCGATTGATATGTATGAAGATCGGTTTCTGCTAATTTCTCCTGGAATACTTCATCGTCAATGTCCAGGTCTTTAAAATCATCTTGATTGGCCAAAACGTTTATGATCTGTTCATCTCCTCCAAATACCTTCCAATTAGAAATATCATTGGGCACAAATGGTTTGTAGAGTAGCTCCATAGTGAATCGGGAGGCTTCATAGTCTTCTAGAGGTGATAGCCTCGAGGCAACAGTGGCCAGAGAATCAACAAGAGTGTTCTTTGTTTTGGAGATCGTTGTAATGTGGAAGGCTTCAAAATGTTCTATTAGTCTATGTACTTCATGTTGGTAATTCCTCAAGTGGGGAAAGTTACAATGTATGGTGTTCCTTACTTGTCTAACGATGATTTCAGAATATCTGAAAACCTTCAATTCTTTAATGTTTAACTCTATGGCTTTATTTAGCCCTTGAACTAGAGCTTCATACTCGACGGTGTTGTTTGTGCATTCAAATTCTAGTCTAAAGGACAGGAAATTTCGTTTACCTTTTGGATCAATGAGGATGCACCCTGCCCCTGACCCTTCTGACGATTTAGATCCATCGAAGTATAAGGTCCAAATTTGTGGGAAAAAACTATCGACTTCCTTTTAATTTTACTTTCCTACTTTCCTCCTATCTGTTATGTGGTTTCTAACATCAGTTCCTGATAGAAGAGGGTTTCCTCCACCATCGTTGGCAAATTATGTTGAAAACTTATTTCATATTTTTGAGTAAGAGGAACATCAGATGAGAGGGGAGAGAAATTCCCGAAATCGGAGTCACGGGAATAATTGCCTGGCACGGGGAAATATGTCGATGAGGGTTCGTTAAGGGTTTCTAGGTTGGTGACAGTATGTTTCAGATATCTTTCCTTATCGATCCTGATCATATTCATGTGTCCCTTTAATGGTAGCCAAAGGTGAGCCCAGTCTGTACTAAAGTATCAGTTTAGCTTCTTGGACCAATCTTGAATTAGTAGCAATCTATAATCTTCTGGGATATCTACTACAATGATGTCAATTACTTGAACAAATTTAGGGTGTGTTTCCATTCTGATCATTACATCTTTGAGCTCTCCCATAGCCTTCACCTGAGTTCTGTCTATTTGTATCACATGTTTATCACTTTTGAGAGGGATTGTGTTTAACTTTTTGCAAATAGACAATGGCATAACATTGGAGGATGCTCCTGAGTCAACCAAACAATTATGGAGGTTTATGTTGAAGAATTCAAATGTCAAAAGGAATGGCGGGACAAAAGGATTTCCCTTCTTATCTTTAGAGCAAGCGTTTACAATTGGTTTATTTCTTAGATCTGTAGGGGCTGGATTTTCTCCTTGGTCAGTGTTGGTTGTAGGATTTTCTATTGACTCCAATGCTTGTAACAGAAAGTCCTTTTGCTGAGGGATTCTACACATGTCCATGACCATATTTTCCTTCAACTTTTTCAAATATTCTACTATGTTGTAGTCTAGCTTGGGTGATTCTCATGTATGGATGTTTATAGGATTTCTTCGGGGAACAAAAGGTGATTTCGAGTGATCAGGAGCTAGTTTTCCTCTTGAAGTTTGGGTCATAGTAAGGTCGTTTGAGATAGGTTGACCCCTACTTTGTGTTTTCACAACTAAGACCTCTGTGGGTGGTTCTTGAACCTCAAATAGGTCATCGGAAGGAATTGGTAGTTCAGGGTCCCATATCAGCATGGTTGTTTCTTCTGGTGGATCAATTTCTTCCTAATCAGCAATATCCATAGTTGAGTCGCTTGTTTGTTTGGTTAGAGAAACCTCATCTAGAAACCGGTTGGCCATCACATTCATGGCATGCAACCATTGTGTGTGGTCTCTTTCAGAATGTTTCTCTTGGTGATTGGTACAGAAAGTGTCGGATGCTACATTTCCCAGATCGATGTTTAAGTTGGTGATCCGGATTATTTTCGACACAAAATGAGAGCGGAGATATAATAAAGCAATGTACAGAGATATCTCGGATATCCAATAATATAAAAAAAATGTATCAGAGATGCAACCATAAACATAGAGATACAGTAATACACATATTTCTATTAATGAGCGAAAATGTACAAAGATTGTATAAATACAAAGTGAAAGACTTACTAGAATGGTGGCAGCTTATCTCTGAGAAGAGATGTGTCTACTACTCGCATTCGCAAGAACATGATCTTACAATGAGGCTCCAAAGGCCTTTTTATCATAAAGAAAATCCAAAACCCTGACCCCGGAAGATGAAAAGCCAACAGTTTTGTGGACCCCATTTTGGGTAGTTTGGTGTATCAACTTCTCGGGGGCATAACTTTGGCATACAATCTTCGTTTGGGGTGCATGATAGCTCGTTGGAAAGGTATCGTCAAGGATATTAATTTTGGGGGCTCAATAAGAGCCTTCAAATATCATTTAGAAGGTTGATCCCGAAAAACCTTCGTTTATGCCCTCAAAATACCCCCAGAAGTTAAAAACTGCTAAAAATAGTAAATTACCAAAATTGCGAGAAAATTGTTTTGATCCAGTTGGAAAAGGTGCGTGATCATTGATATCCACCTAGATAAATCCTCCCTCCTTAGGAAGCAATGGTCTCCAGTGCGTTGAGTTCCTAAGGGAGAGGGAAAAGCGTTTGCTGAATCTGCATCTTAATGAGCTGCTTTCCTTGTTGGAGAAGTTGCGTTGGTTAGCTTGTTGAAGGTTGTCACGAACATGTAGTTGGAAGGGTTGGAACTTTTTAACCAGTTTGGCTACATGAGATGCCTGTGTGCAGAAGGAATCTTTACACTTTGTTACAATCTTGTCGACCCACTTCTGTTGGATCAAAGGTGCTTGGGCCGAGGTTGTAGTGGTTGCAATATCCTCCTGTTCACCTTTTGAACAGATTGTGAAGAAGCTGAATTTTGTAGAATGAGATAGTACCTTGAGGCACTGTTTAGGTGGAACAGTAGTCGGAACTACCTCTGGTATTCTATAGAGATGACCCCCAAGAGAAACAATGACATTGCGGGGTCAAGACTCATAAACAAAATGGTGCTTCCACATATATGGTTGTCCCAAGAGAACATCACAAACATCCAGTGGGGAAACATCACATATTACCTCATCCTTGAAGAGTTGGATGTTGTATGACAATCATAACTATTGGATGACACAAATATCTCGTCCCTGGTGAAGCCACCCAATGTTGTATGGTTGCGGTTGTGGTGTTGTCAACAATCCCAACTATTTGACGACCTCTGTTGAGATGAGTTTCTTCTAGCTTTCGTTATCAACAATAAAATGCAACGAGGTCCCCTTCACGAACATCTTTGGATGAAAAATGCGCTCCCTCTCTTTAGGATATGTTGGTTCTTATGGTTGAATTCTTGTAGTCGCGACGATAGCAGTGAGGTTCGCGTCGATGATCTGTCTTTTACCAGTATTTTCATAATCATATTCTGAATCATTATTCGACTCCTTGTCTTTTATCTCGGCCACCAATGACTATTTTGAGTGACATTCCTCAGTGTTGTGCCAGGGGATTTTGTGGAAATCGCACCATTTTTCGGTGTCCTTCTTTGTCTTCCCGTGACCCTTATTTTCCTGTGGCTTGGACTACTTTTCAGGAGAGTGTTTGTTAGGGTCGTCTTTATCATACTTTGGTTGTTGCAAATTTTCAAACCCAACCTCCTGTTTGTTCTGGTGCTTTAATTTCTGCTCGATTTTAACAACATATCGATAAGCAGCACCGAATGATGAGATGTCCAGAAAATACATTTCAGTTTGGATGTATCTGTGTAGAGCCCCATGGTATTTCAAAACCAAATGTCCTTTGGAGTCTTTGATGCCCAGCTTGGTGCGCAAGGTATGTAAGGTATTGGTGAACTTTGGAACTGCTTAGCCCCTCTCTTGCTGCAGTGTGGTCCATCTCATGTACTGGTCCTCATAGTTGCCAACAAGGTAATATTGTTCCTTTACCACATCCACAAAACAATCCCAAGTGAGCTCGGCTCTATATATTCCAAACTCCTCTATGGAAATTTTCTCCCAGTAAGTTTCCCACCAATGTTTCACATGGGGGAGAACTTTAAGGAGTGCGAAGGTGATCTTTTCCCTGTCAAAAAAATTATTAATAGAGAAATAACCTTCTAACAGATTTAACCATTTGTCTAGGGCATCCGCATCTATCTGACCTTCAAATACGAGAATATCAAAATTAACCTGTACCTTGAAAGGAGAGGTGCTTCTGAAGTGGTTGTTTGATGAAGATGTGTCTGTTTCTATCGGCAGACGTTGAAGGATGTGGGAAAAATTCTCCATCATTTCGTCCCTCTGTCACATGAGAGCTTGCTCAAGCAACAGATTGATAGAATCGTTTGCTTTGTCATTTTTCTTTTCTTCCACCATGGAGGTTTTCTTGGGCATGCAAGAGCGATTGTCTTCCAGAGATACAAGCTCGAGACCCAACTTTCTATACTTAGACCTCGTCGGGGACATGTACTGAAAAAATGATCAAGAGCATTATGCTCTGATACCATTGATCCAGATTATTTTCGGCACGAAATGAGAGCAGAGATATAATAAAGAAATGTACAGAAATATCTCATATATCCAATAATATAACAGAAATGTATTAGATATGCAACCATAAACACAAATATACAGTAATACACAATTTTCTATTAATGAGCGAAAATGTACAAAGACTATAAAAATACAGAGTCAAAGACTCGCTAGAATGGTGGCATCTTATCTATGAGAAGAGATGTGTCCGCTACTCGCATTTGCAAGAAGATGATATTAAAATGAGGCTCCAAAGGACTTTCTGTCATAAAGAAAATCCAAAACCCTAACCCCGAAAGATGAAAACCCAACAGTTTTGTGGACCTTGTTTTGAGTAGTTTGGTGTATCAACTTCTCGAGGGTGTAACTTTGGCATACGATCTCCGTTTGGGGCACACGATAGATCGTTGGAAAGGTATCGTCGAGGAGATTCATTTTAGGGGATCAATTAGAGCCTTCAACTATCATTGAGAAGCTCAATCCCGAAAAACCTTCATTTAGTCCCTAAAAATGGCCCCGAAAGTTAAAAATTGCTAAAAATAGTAAATTACCAAAATTGCCAGAAAATTGTTTTGAGCCAGTTGGAAAAGGTGGGTGGACACCAATATCCACCTGGATCAGTTGGTTGGGGGAGGTTCAATCGCATTGAACGATGGATTTCTTTTGAAAAGGGGTTTATATGTCCTCTGGCCTTGGTTTCCTTCCCCTACACTTATTTTCGTGTCTATGATTTTGTTTGACAACTTATTAACCATGCATTGTAGGTCTTCTATGTCTCCACTTCCCTTTTCAGTACCTTGTTCTGTTTGTTTCCTTGTGGGTCTAGTCAACAGGAGTCCTCTCCTGGGGGGAGGTTGAACTTTCTTCTTAACTAATGAGATCCAACCTTCTTTACATCCCTTCATTTGGAATTCTATTGTTTTGGCTTCTTCAAAATTCTCAGCTAAGGTTGCTTTGGCATCCCTCTTCACAAACATGGAAATAGAAGTTGAGAGACCATTAGCGTATACTTTGATTTGAAACTCCTAAGTGGGTTTAGCTTTGGGTTGAAATTTGTTTAGGATAGTGGTGAACTATTGATTAAAGTCCTTAACCTTCTCCTTTGAACTCATGGTGGTGGCGAACAACTTGGCCATCAAAGCTCCTATAGTGGTTTCTTCTGCAAATTTATCTAAAAAATCATTTTGAAACTTCGTCCAACTAGACAGGTAAGTTAAAATACTAGGTGGAGGCCGAATTCTCAAAATTATAGGGGAAACTCCTGCATACTGTGTCTTCATGTTGGACATTCATCAGTCTGATAGCTAGTATGAATTTTTTAATATGGTCTTCAGGCAATCCTGAGGTTTCAAGGTCAAATTTAGGGAGTAACTTTTCTAGATGTTGGGGAAGGTTATGTACTCATCCAGGGATGGCTAGAGCATCTCTGGCCAACCAAGGTTGATTATTCTGAGGTGTCTTTCCCCTTTCTTCATTATGATCATTGTTATCTTCCATGTCGTCTGATCCCAAAACTGAGCGTTCTGAGTTAAACCCTTCCTCGTCGGAAAAATCGTCGGGCTCGAAGCAGTTATCGGCTGGTGTTTCGAGGATTAGATTAAGATAATGTTCAATTTCGGTGACGGCGAAATCTATCAGATATTATACTCTGTGCATATAAACCTGGTCGGGGGTGTCAAACATTGGTCTACTTAATTGTTTTCTACGAGGAAGTAACGGAGCTAAGGGCAGTGATTCGATTTGTCGGGCGTAAGCTCTTGTGATTCTTCTGAACTAGTTCAACTCCTCGTGAGGAAGAGCGTAAGGTATCTCAGGGAATATATGTTCTTCCTCTTGTTGCGGTGAGTTACTCATTTCAGGAGTACTCAGTGTGTGTGGGATATCTTGACAATGACTAGCCATTCATGTGGGCTATTTTGAATCTATGGTTTGTGTGAAATATTGTGTCAAAAATATTGTTAGCCATTCATTCTTCGGCCCTCCTTCTAGCACTAATTATGTTGAGGGGTCATAAATACCTTTTACTCAACAGTAGGAACCAAACCCACCACCGAGGCCCAATTAGACTCTGCAACGTTTAATGGTGGAATAGTTCTCTAGATCTTGCGATCTAGCCAATTAATCGATGGGCTTTACGTAGTGATTCAAAAGATGTCTTCTTGTGAAAGTTCCTCCTTCAGTTTGAACATTCTCTTTTTGTAGTTTCTCTTATAGGTGGGACCGATACAAGATAAATGCTGGTATAAATCAGTTGGGTAACAAGGGGAAAGAACTTAACTACTGAAGAAGGCCGAGCTCGGGATAACCCTCATACTCAAGCATGTAGAAAATGATTATTACACCTACACCAATCCTAGTACTGATACATTAACCTGCTGGTGTTCCAATTGTTGACTAAGATACAATTATTAGAAAAAGACATACATGCAATAAACAATGGCAAGAAAAATAGTTTCCTTGTCTCTAATCATTGATCACACATTAACACAACGATTTACTTTTCATCATTAAATACAAGAACTATAAAAATATTGAATAAGATAAATTATCAACAAATTCAGAGGCTCTTACTTGTTACAACATCCATTCATGAGATAAAATCAGAAATAATTCTTCTTCAGATCCAATCACACACGCTTTTGATGAAAACACAAACTTGTCTTAGGTCCTAAACATGACTTCTCAATTAAGGTAGCTCCGAAATAGTTCTTTAAAAATCCAAAAATGAGGGTCTTTGCAAAAACCATCGACCCGGTGTTACAGGTCGATCCCCTTATTTATAACATGTTATTAACTAAAAACACTTATCAAAAGTGCAAGATAAGTAAAGCAAAACATGAACACATGGCACTTTCATCGCTCGGTCTTCTAAGAGTCATCAAATGGTTTCACTTGAGTGGATGATTGTTCTCATACTCCGACCATTTGACGAAGATATCTTCACATGTGTTGGCATACGTGAATCTGTGTTGGTCTATTGGGGTCGAAAGGATCTCCTTTATCTCCACTGCCCGTGCCCAATACTTGATTATTCTAGCACTTAATTGTTGCAATATTTTCCGAGCCTTGATGAGGTGTTCAATGAATTGTTGCACTTGACCTGGCACCATGTTCACCACCTTTTCTATCTCCACAACCCACAATGAGTCGTGTTCGATGTGTAATTTTACTATGTCATGCAAGTCGACAAAGTCATTGTGTGTGTTGAATTCTGGAAGGCCGATGTCTCTCATCACCCAATTGATCTTGGTCCAACTCTTTTCACACTCGGCCCATTTATCTTGGATTTCTTGATGAGGTTCTTGGGCCATTTTCACCCAATATTCGACTGAATTTTTTATGTGGTCAATGTTGCTATCCCTAAGTACCCGAATGTCATGCTCTTCAGTGTCTTGGACCTGTTAAACCATGTTGATGTAGTCGATCATTTCCACTTCTTGGTGTTCTTTCTCGTACCATATTTCCATATCCTTGCACATTTCCAGTGCCATGAGGGTGTCTTCTTGGAAATCGGCTATCCCTACAGTGAAAAGGTGCAACTCATTTGTAAATTTATTGTGGGCCTCCTGGAATTTGCTTCTCAGGAACATCGTGGTTTCTGTGGAGTCCTAATAATATTTATCCAAATGGTGTAGATGTTCCAACTCCTTCAGTGCAGCAACCATCTCCTCTTCATCCTTCCTTGCTCTATCCAGGGTGGCATCTTTGATTCCCATCCATGTGTTGATAAGCTCAGATGTCTTAGCATGCTCCGTGCTAATCAATTTATCCTCTATGGTGAGGATGATGGAGCGATCCAGAGTAAGCCTCCTCTTTTTGGTGGTTATTTTCATGATGGTTTTCCTCTTTCATTCATAAGAGATAGCTTGTATTTCAGCGACCTCATCCACGGGTTCGAGGATTTGTTGCTCTCCCTATGTAAGCATGTTTCCCAGGCTTCTGACGGTGTATATATGTTCAAGACTGGGTTCTTGAACCTCTTCTATGTGTTCTGAAAGTTCGGCCTCTGGTTGTTTCTCATCGAGAGGCAAAGTACCAGCTGAAATTGAAGCATCGGGGGCAGGCTCAGTACTTACTTGATAATCAACTGTTGAGATGTCGATTTCCTATTGTGGAACTTCTTCTTCTTTTTCGCCCAACCCTAGCTCGTCCTTTGGGTTGTCCACTTGGGTCCCCAGTACATCGAGTAGCTCAGTGTCTAAGACACTTTCGACCTCCTGGTCACACTGTGGAAGGCTTTGAATTTGAGCATCGAGAGTTGTGAAAGATGCCTTCTCGGGTTCCTTTTCCTCTGTGATCTACACCAGACTCACCAAGAAAACCTTCAAACTCTCCTCATCATCATAGATCGTTATTAAGTCGTGGAGTGGGTTTGGTGCACTTGCTCTCCCTGATTTCCTTGTTATCTCTGACTAAGCTGAAACGTCCCCTAGTGATTCGGCCTGTGACATTCTAACTTTAGGGTTATCTAACCCAATGATTTCTTCAATTTGTATTAGCTCTGGGCCACTTGGACCTACCCGGATTTCAACTGGGTTGTTAGTAGAGACCCTTGTCATTTCTACGAGGTCCAGGTCATTCTATAGCCGATCAATTACTCTTTGTGCTTGTTCCATCATGAGAAATCCCCTTGCATGTGCCTCTGATGTAATAGACAATCCCCTGTTTTGCACCTTTGTTTCCTCTGCTTCTCTGATTTCTTCCCTGGCTCTGAGGGCCTCTTGAGTCGACTGATCTATTGTTTCCGCTTGTTCATCCATGCTCATGGCCTTGAACTTGGTAATTTTTGGGTCGGCCATCCTTTGCACCACATCATCCCATTCCTAGGCGTTCTCTGTGAAGACTTCATCTTCAAAATTGTCATGAGCATACGGCCAACAAGATGACACCTATGAAGCATGTTGCAAGACCAGGCCCTTTGGATCATTCTTGAGGAATCGGCTCGTCGGGAATCTGAATTCGAGTTGGCTCGGGCCTTATTGTTTGACTTGAGCGGTATCCTTTACCAAGTAAAACCCTAAATGGAAACCATAGGGTATAAAAGCCTATTTCTTATCCTTGAATAGGGTGGCATTGTAGCCTTGCAAGATGGCTTGATAACATATTTCTCCTATGAAAAACTGGTATGGAACATGAGCTGGTAGGATATGTGGTGATCCGATGGCCCCGAACACCCTAATGTAGGTGGCGCGCTCTTCCAAATACCAATGGCCTACCTTGGATATCACCTTCTTGGCTGCCACCGATAGCCTTGGGCATTCCTTCTTAAAAAGAATAAACTAAATTCGAGCGATGAATTCATCGCAGATGAGGGAGTAAGATTTCTTATACTTGTTTTCCCATAGCACGCTGAAGTAGACGTCAACCAGGAGCTTTACAACATGCCAGCTCAGATTCATGTCGACGAAGACATTTCTGGCACACATGACATCGAGCAGGTATGAAACCATGTAAAAGGTTGGTGCTTCCCCTTCCTTCGGTGCCTGATCCTATTGCACATAGATGCTTAGTTGCTTGGATATTATTGCTCCCTAGTTGAAACTGCACCTGGCGATCGCAATTGTGTATGCCAAAGGCATCCATGCCTCTCAAAACCTTGAGAAATATCTCTCTCCGTACAATCGCTAGATGAGAGCCATAAAATAGATGTATGGCTCCCTTAACTTAACTGTCCCATACTAGCCAGTGATCCGGTTGGTAAACTTCTTTTCCTCCCTCCACCTTGAGGCCATCACTTAGTTGGTGTCGTGGTGTTCATAGAAATTCACCACGAAGTCTGTGTTTAGCCTCTCCTCAGGGTCTCTAAGTTTGTAGTATTTATGAACTTCTACCGGGAGGAAAAATCCAACACACCCACCATTTTCATCGTTGATTAAATATTGTGTCTGTGTGGTCGATGAGCCACTTCAGGACCTTTATGCAAGGCAAAATGGGGGTTCTTCTTGCCACCATATGTAGATACGACCGTCGGATGTTCGGGAACACCTGGTCGTCGAGCGCCCTTACATTCGGATCACTGTGTGGGACATATTCTAGGTACTCTTCTCAGTTCATCCTGTTAAAGAGATCCCCCTAGTGTGGGAGCGTCGTCTTGGACCCAGTGCTTGCCTCTATATCGCCAAAGGCCGGAGGCTGGATGAAAACCTTCTTTGTTTTCGTCTTGAAGACAGGTTTCGGCCTCGGGACGTACTCTAATTACCTCATGGTTCCTGGAGAAGAACATTCGCCCATCTCTGGTTCTTTTGGCTTTGGTGCTCTCGGCGAGCGTCTGGTGGTTGGATTTCTCAACGGCATCGTTCCTACAACTTAAGCAGAATTTTAGAGACTGTGTAAAAATAAAAATAAAACACACATATATAAATTACAGCCAGCGAATTTACAAACTCGCATACATACCTCTGAAGTTTTTTAAAACCTGTTTATTTTGATAATCACGGGGTCGATACAGCCTTTGAGTTGCTCATATTTCTCCTTCTGATGCTCTGGAATTCTCTTATGCGCAGAATGATTTTATTCACAACGGCTCAAGAGATTTTAAACAGGAAAGATCTTACTGTGTCGCATCAAGCATTCATTTCAGGCTATGAGTGAATTTTTAATAAATCTGTTGCCGAATCTCTGGAACTTAAATTCATCGTGGGTTGATGGCGGAGGCGCGGGTGGTGATGTGGTCTATCGGGGATTTTAAACGACTATTTTGATTGGCGCACGAGGTATCAACTAATGTAATATTTGGTATTAATTAGCTCCTTAAATGCTAAAAATCTGATCATATCTAATGCTAAAATGTCTCGTTGTGTCGCTCTTTCAGTAGGTGTAATAGGGATCGGGGTTGTGCTATGAATGTTTTCGTTGATAACCTCTTGCAAAAAAGTGTTGACGCTGATCGATCTTACCGTACATTGTTGATGCGACAACAGTGACTCGGAGGTGTGACTTGGACCTAGGGAACCAAGGATAACTCGAGATAGCGCTAGAGCGTACGACCCTCTTACCTAGTAAAGACACGTGGGATTGGAGACCAGTGACTTAATTCGCTTGTATTAATTGGAGTCGAGACTTTCCTTAAGTTATTCGTTCTAAAACAAACCTTAGCTTGTCGATGCCGAAAAAGTGTCCAAGGTCGGTGATTGATGATAAACCTATCAAAGCGCTTTCGGATCGACTCCCTTGAAAAATTCTCTATGCTAAAAATGCATCGGGGATCGACGATCGGGGATAACTTTTATCGTGGTCAGAATGTTTGTTGTGATCCTTCTAGGTTTTCCCTGATTCCGATAAAGCGCGTCGGGCATCGGCTATCGACGATATCTTTATGCACAAACTAAAACTTCCTTTTTTCGATGCCGATGGAGATCGACGCTCAATGATTGAGGTTTTTCGAGTGGTTCTTTTTCTTCTTTGAATTCCGTTCGATGTCGAACCTGAGCACGTTCGGTGAAGTGTTTGGCTGTCAATTCTTTATTCAAGTGTTAAGGTCTTTTTAGTCATGGGGTTTAATAAGTTAAAGCAAACCTAAATAGGTGACGAGAGTCACGAAAATAAGCAAAGACAAAAAAATTCTAAAATGAAATCGAATCAGACAGTGCAGAAGATCAAGTGGTACCCAAAAAAGTAAAAAATTGACAGAGGCTTTTTTAGGGTGTGTTGAGTGCTCAACACTAGGGTAATGAGATCACCCTCTAATGAATATATTGTCCATATCTTTCAAAATTTCCTCTCAAAGTTGCAAGATTTTTCGAACCACAGGTTATCAAGGCAATGGGTGCTTATTTTCGTGAATCATTAGATTGGTAATAAAAACATAAAATATCGTTCCATTTCACTCAAGAATTCAACCATTCCATACATATTTTCCACATTTAATAACCAAATAAAAACATCATAATTACATTATTGAGCATTCATCTAACAACCCAAATCAAACACTTATTTGTTCAATGAATGTAACAACTTACCAACTGACTGAGAGATGACTCTTTTCCTCCAAACTTGGGCTATGGTGCAGAGTACCTTCCTACAACACACCACCCCCATGCCAATCCATGATAACAAAAAGGGAATGATTCATCTGGTTCTGAAGTCTAGAATGATCTAGGAAGGTTACTCTCCTTCCTCCACTAACAACAACATAAGTTTACCCCTTCCCACTGAGCTCAGGGCTTTCACAGCTTTATCAGGTACCTTCCCAACTAGATTCCCTCTACACAAGGGAGCCCCTTATTTTTTATATAGTCCCTCGAGGACCTCCCCTTACCAATGCTAGTTTTTGTCTAGTAAGTACCAAGCTACAACCCTCTATCGCTCCAGTTTGGATTCAGGTCTTCTTTGTTTCATGATGATCATCAATATTTTAGATGAGCTTCCTATTTTGTTCCATGAATGCTCTCCAAATTATTCTCTCTTTCAATCTATGCCCATGAACACCTTTTGTCCACTACATGTTAGCTCTGTGATTTTGTTGCCCACTTTCCCTTTCTTAAATTGTCTCTTATCTTCTCTATGTGCTCTGTTCTCTACACATGTCCACGTCTTTTTTGGTATCCCCCCGATACCTCACTTTGTGACCAACTCCTCTCTNCTTTTATTTTTTCTGGTGATGTTTTTCCACCTTTGGTGATCTAGGAATTCTCACAGAGGTCCAGAAGGATATGAAACACTTGCAGGGGTCCATAATGGTTCATAAATGATTAAAAATTTACCGTCCCAAATTCTCTCAAAAGTGATATCAGTGCGTAGAGCTCGTCATCATCTTTCCAAGGATGCAAATGGAAAGTAAAATGGAGCTCGTATGCAAAATTTATGAGTGGTCAAAAGTCAAATTCAAAAGGGGAAAGGTAACATGTGTCACCACTAGAAGGGTGACACATGGCATGACCATGCAAACATACGTTGATGATGTGGCCACACCCCCAAGGTGCCACGTGGACTGACCATATGCTAACTAGGAAGTGATGTGGACAAGTCTGAGGTTGACTAGTGTCTTATCAATACACCACACGATGAGTCTTATCAAGACTGTAGGTTTGATTATATTTGAGTTTGCATAAAAGTTTTTTTGGCGGAAAAAAGGGTTGAGGGCCTAAGCCCTCGACCCATAGCCCATGGTCATTGTAATAGTCCATATAACCATCTGTCCTATATTCTCCCGAGAGGTTTAAACCACATACTATATATGTAATATATGGTTCAATAAACATATAACAAAATGATGGAATATATGGCGGTCGGTGGGGCTCGAACCCCCAAATTTCCATATATAAATCAACGACTTAACCAATTCCACTACAAGTGCGGGTTGGATATGAAAACTTGCTAGATTATATTTAATGCCAAACATAGATTCTAGAGGACAGTTAAGGTCATGCGCTCTATTTAATGGCATGTGTACCGAGGATTGTACAATCATTCATTAATGAGGAGATTCATGTCTCAAAGTGCATTCCCGAGGATACATAGACTTTGAGGCTACATCGTAACGCATGCCAAGAGGTCCCTTGACGAAATTTCAAGAACTTTATACTCATTTTTCACGATTTTTCGCAAGGAATCCAATGGTGCATTATGTTTCTACATTTGAGAAACATGTAAAAATGTCATTGTAAAACACAATCATTTGAGCATTAATAAACAAGTCTCTATTGGAAGCGGACCTGGAGACGTAGCCCAAATTCAGTGAACTCTGTTATCAAACTTTTGAATGTGATTTCAATATTGTTCTTTATTTTTACGCTCGGTTATTTTAAATTTATTTATCATTAAAGTGTATATGGTTAGATAAGTATTTCACATGTAATTTCAATAATTCAAGCGATCATTATTATTTCAAATATCAAGTAGATGTTTAAGTGTATTTAAAATAATCAACGTCAACGGATTTTTCGAATCAAGTTGGTAACAGAGTAAGGTTGACAAGTGTTTGCAAGTGAATGCTTACAAGATCCAAACTCAAACCTTGTAAATGAGAGCTTGCAAGTTATAATTTCGAGTTTGGAAAAATATTTTGAAGACATAAGATAGCTTCTGAAAAAGGAGAAGAAGAAGATCATCCCATGAGCCACGAAGAGATCATGGCTACTCTCCAATCATTGAGAGAGATAGTATAGGATTTGCAATGAAGAATTCAAAAACCTATAAGCAGAGAATCATCAATAAAAGTAGAAGGAGAAGGTGAAGGTGGTGGACCTTCAAAGCCCCCTTCACCATCCTCATCATCATCGTCTTCTTCAAATGCAAGTAAACATTATTCTTGTCAAAAGAAGTCCTCTAAGAAGTTTGATCATAATATACCTTTATTAAAGTTGGATGTCAAGTTTCAATTGCCGACCTATGATGGAGAATTGAATGCCGAGAAATTGGACAATTGGATCAAGCAAATAGAGGTATATTGCAGGGTTCAAAAGATATTGTATGAGGCTGCAAACATACAACTAGTTTCTCTTTGACTACGTGGCACTTCCTTGATATGGTGGGAGAGTAAGATCCAAGTTGATCTTGTTCAAAAGGGTAAAGTAATCTCTTCCTGGGATAATTTTACTAATTCTATAAGAAAAAAATTATATCCATTGACACATACATAAATGGCAATGATAGAATGGTAGCATCTAAGACAGGGTAAGGGCCAGAATATTCAGGCATACACACATGAATTCAAAAACAAGGTGTTATGATTAGGAATTATGTTGTATACTCATGAAACTCTTACGAAGTATATTAGTGGCATGCAATCATATCTTTGTCATATTATTCTAATGTTTAACCCTTCTAACATTGATAAGGTGTTTGTACAAGCTATGCATATAGAGGCTACTAAGGGTAAGCATGCGAGTGAATATAAGAAGCCATACAAGTTTGAAAAGAAACTGAAAGGTAAATGGAAGAGTAAGAAAACAACCACGGTGAAGCAAGCTTAGGAAAGACCTACATGTTCCCACTGTAAAAAAAAGGGGACATGAGGAAACACAGTGTTGGAAGCTGCATCCAAAATTACAACCAAAGAAATTCAAGAATAAAGGGAAACAAAAGATTGTTGCATCAACTCATCAGGATATAGGGTCAAATTCTAAGGATGAATCTAAGATCATGGTAATGGGAAGAAAAGGTTTATCAGTTATCAATTAAAACTCTTCATTTCAATCTGCCAAATTGGAAAATGATACTGATCAAAAGAAAAGAAATGAGCTTATTCATGTTAGAGTTATAGTCAAGCATACAAAGGTAGATACTTTATTTGATAGTGGATCTCAAGTTAACCTAATATCTGAAGCAATTGTTAAGAAGTTGGGTTTTAACACAACACCTCACAATTATCCATTAGGATGGGTGGGTGAAGATGCTAAGTTGTAGGTAATAGAACAATGTAAGATCATATTTTCAATTACAACTAAGTTCTTTGACAAGGTTGAGTTAGATGTTGTGCCTCTTGACATTTGCGGCATTGTCTTGGGTAATCCATATCTATTTGACAGGAAGGCTATATTCTATCGTGAAGAAAATAAATATCATATTTTCAAGGAAGGGGTTGAATACATTGTCATAGCTCATCATATCAAGACTAATGTTTCTTTAGTGAGCACAGGGAAAATGAAGATACTCGTGAGCATAAGTAAATCTTTTTTTCTCATGATAGTGAAACAAAAAGAAGAAGATATAACTGATGTTTTATCAAGTTGTGATCCAGATCATAAAAAAAGATATGGTCAACATCATATCTGATGATGATGAGTTATTTCAGGAACCTACAAGGTTTCCTCCTAAGAGGGAGGTTGAACATGAAATATATTTGCAACATGATGCTCCTCTTTCGAACATTGGAATGTACAACTCATCGGTAATCGAGAATGCTGAAATAAAGAAGAAAGTTCATGAGTTGATTGATAAAGGAATCATCACACAAAGATCCTCTCTATGTGGTTATCCTATTGTATTAGTTCCAAAGAAAGATGAGATGTGGAGGATGTGTATTGATTTTCGATCCCTGAACAAGATTATGATAAAGAATCGTTATCCTCTTCTCATAATTGATGACTTATTAGATCAATTAAAGAATGTTGTGTATTTCACTAAGTTGGATTTGAGAAGTGGTTACCATCAGATCATAATTACAAAAGGTGACATATGGAAAACTGCTTTCAAGACTGAGCAAGGATTGTTCGAATGGTTAGTTATGCCATTTGGGCTATGCAATGCACCAACGAAGTTTATGAGGGTAATGAAAAATGTGTTCAAACCCTACATAGATGATTTTTTTATATTTTATTTAGATGATATATTGATCTTTATTCAAAGATGGTAAGATCATACAAAGCATGTCAAGACAGTCTTTGAACTCTTGAAGAAAGAGAAGTTGTATATCAAAATATCTATATATGAATTTGGAAAAACTTCTCTAGTATATTTGGGACACATTGTAGGGAATGGTCAACTAAAAATAGCCCCTGCAAAAGTATAAGTCATTGTGAAATGGGCCAAGCCAGCTAATGTCACAAAAGTCAGGAGCTTCTTAGGAGCAGTACAATATTGGAGGAAATTCATTGCTAATTTTTTATACCAAGAAACTCCTCTACATGCATTAACAAGTGTTAAGCAACTACTTCAATGGGGAGGAAAGTAGCAGAAATCCTTCGAGACACTGAAGGAAAAGATAAGCACCGCACCAGTTTTGGCTCTTCCATATTTACAACAGCCATTTGAGATTCAGACCAGTGCAAGCGGATATGCCATGGGCACATTCTAGATGCAACGAGGTAAACCTATATGTTTTCATTCTGATACTTTCACTCAAGATGTGATTAACTATCCAACATATTATAAGGAATTATGTGCATTGGTACAAAGTGTAAAGAAATGGAAGCATTACTTAATGGGAAAGGAGACAATTATTCATACTGATCATCAACCATTATAGTATTTGTAGTCACAAAACAAGCTACAACAGTCACAACGTTTTAGATGGATGGGTTTTCTACAACAATTTCATTTGGAAATCAAGTATAAGAAAGGTATTCATAACAAGGTTGTCGATATCTTGTAAAGACTAGTCATTAAGGCATCCACAATACTCATGTATAATCCTTTAGCACATGAAATTTATGTAGAACAATATGCTAAGGATGATGATTTTAAAATGTGTACTATGCATTAACTCGTGGCAATCAACAATCAGATTATTATATGCATGACAATTTTTTATATCATCTTGGAAAGCTTTGTATACCAGAGATGAAAGAGTAAATGTAATAAGAGAATCTCACACATCTCTTATTTTTGGTAATTTTGGGGTTGGTAAGACAATAGCACAGTTGCATAGATATTGTTAGTGGCCTTGAATGAATGAAATAGTTTCCAAGTATATCAAAGGGTGTGTTATGTGTGCCACAAGTAAGCCTAACGACAGAAAGTAGGTCTTATATACACCACTTCCAGTACCTCCTTAGCCATGGGAAAGTACTTCCATGGATTTTTAGGGGGGTTTGTCGACGTCCAGAACATGTCATGATTATCTATATGTTGTTGTGGATAGATTAAGCAATATGTGTATTTTGATGCCATGCAAGGAACATGTCACAAATGAACATACAACACATATGTTATTTGCTAATGTTTGGGTTCATTTTGGACTTCCTACATCTAATATATCAAATCGAGAATCTCATTTTTTGGGAAAGTTTTGGTCCCATTTATGGGAACTCATGGACACTAAGTTGAAGAAGAGAAAAAATTCTCATCCGCAAACAGATGGATAGACAGAGGTGGTAAAAAAAATAGTGGTACATATACTTAGATGATACTGCAACATGCATCCTAAGTTATGGGATGAATAGTTGCCTTATGTACAAAATGTCTATAATCATGCCATGCATTATTCTACTCAGAAAAATCTTGTTCAAGTATGTTTGGGGTACTTTCCTAAATCACCTATGGAATTTTCTTTTGGAGAAGCAGGGAAAGATGATGGACAAAATGATACAGATAAAGCTAAAAGGTTCATTCAAAATATTCAACAGGTACATCAAGTAGTACAAGAACAATTGGAGAAAATCCAAGTCAAGTACAAGACAAGGCATGAAAAATATCAGGTTGATCATCAATTTGAAGTCGGTGATCAAGTATGGTTACATATCAACAAGGATAGAATGAAAGGTGAAGATAAAAAGCTAAGGCTAATCCGATATGGTCCATTCAAGATCTTGGAGAAGATTGGTACTAATTCCTTTCATTTAGATGATTCGGATTTATGAGTGGAACGAAATGAAACCGCGGATTTATAATATTAAGACAGAGACACAATGAAAAATAACATAGATACAATAAAACTTGACTTCTATTAAATAAGAAATATGACGAAAATTGTAAAATGCAGACTGAAAACAAGCTTGCTAGAATGATGGCAGCTTACCTCTGAGAAGAGATGTGACGACTACACTCATTCACAAGAAGATGAGTACAATGAGGCTCTGGAGGGGTTTTTACAATAAATATGAATGCCAAAACCCTAGACATCCAAAAACCTAAGCCTAGGAGATGAAGCACCAAAAGTCGTGTGTGTTACACATCAAAATTACTCAACTGGATAACTGTCGCATGTTCCTCTCAATTGTCGTAAGTGTCTCATCTTCCTTACAACTTTCGCAAGTGTCGCAAGTTATTCATAAGTGTCGCAAACATTTTTCAAGCATACTGCCATGCTGACAACACTAAGGAGGCACTTAAAACACCTCATACACTGGGTTTGAAAAAGGAGAGCTGGTTAACTGAAGTCAAGAAACTCTTGACACCTGAAAAGAGCTCCTAATCAAAGGTTCTGAGGGTGAGCGCTCCCCTATATCAGTCTAGGGAGCACTAGCACTCCTCTATAAGGCTTCAGGGAGTGTTATAACGCTCCCATGCCCCTTTTCAAGGAGCGTTATCCACCTTTAGGGCGCTGGATCTCCCCTCAAGCTTATTAGGGAGCGCTACAGCGCTCTGATGCTCCTTTTGAAGGAGCGCTGCCTAATCTGGGGAAATGGTTGGCCCGTTGAGGAGAATAAGGGGAGGATCTTTCAAGATTAGAAGGAAGTTGCATTCAAATTATTGGTTCTATCAGAGAATCCCTGATCTAAGGAGGAAGTTCCCCAACTTGTTCTAAAGATAACTCAAGAGGTTAGGCTCCTCTTAACCTATATAAGCAAGCTCTATGATGGTGGAAAGGGGGAATAATTGCTAGCATGAAACCTATGATCTCATAGGAAACACACAGTCAGCAAAAGGAGAGTGATCATTGAAGCTATTGTTATCCAGGTTGTGGATCTTTCAAGCAAGGGTTAGACGAAGGGGACTTGACGAAGTTGTCGCATTCGCATCTACGATTGTAAGTACTCTTGTCGTTATTCTCATCAATATGACACGCTTGGTCTGTTTCTTTCTAGTTTGTGTCTAATGTTACATAAACTTATCATTGATAGATAGATCTATTTTCAAGCTAATATCGATAGAGTAGGAAGTGGTCGTATATTGTTTGTCTACAGGACTCAGCGAGGAGCAAAGGATCGGAGCTCAACTCGGAGCGTGCAGGGACAAACGTCGATAAAAAGGTACTTCTGTTCTCCTTCCTTCTCACATGTTAGTTTGTATAGATTTGAAAGGAATTCAGTGTCCACGTTAAGCATTTTCTGTCTTAGAGTTAGGGTCAAGCTCTTTGAGGCAATCTACCTGTCCGCAGGGAGATTTTCCTACAACAGAAACTGGCGACTCCACTGGGGAGATAGCCTCAAATCGAAACTTTTTGTTTTGATTTATCCTCATTGACCTTGTTCTACCCCTTGATTGTTTCAAACCTGGTTCACTCCTCTTTTGATTGGTTTCATGAGCTGATTGGCTCCCTAACCCATCATACTCAGCTTAATTGTCGAAATTGAACTACAATTTTTTGAATTTTTGACATTTTTTGGGAGTTTTTGAACCTGGCGCCCCTGTCCTTGTGTTAACAGAGCACCAGTGCTCCCTAATAGCCTTGAACAGAGCGCTATAACGCTCCTTTCCTTTGGAAACAGAGCACCAGCCCTCCTTTAGCCCATAAACCTACCAGAATTGCTTTTTCTGGGTTTTGCCTCTGTGTCTTTCCTGCTGGGTAACCTTGTGAGTCAATGTTTCTTCCCTTCCAGCCTTGACATCTGTATTTTTGAAGAACGAACATATTACCATTTGGATTTTGTAGCCTTCTTCACTATTGTTATTGAGGTTTTCTGTTGATTGGAGTCCGAGACCCATGCATTGTCTTTCTCTCTGTTTAACTGAGTAAAAAACCCTGGTGAAGGTCATCAAAGGCCTACAAATCTCTTCATCTTGATTTTAGTCAAGATCATTGTTCTTCAACTTTTTCTTTTGGGTGTGAAGTTTGTTTTCTTTTTGGTTCCTTCTTTTCTTTCACTTTTCGTTTTGATTATGACGAGAGGGTGTATTGTTTGTATGACTTCTGCTTGTGCTAGTCTGATTTTCATTCATCCAAGAAAATTATTAGCAATATGAGCATTGTGGTGAATTAATCATTATTCATATGCAAACAATGAGAAACATCTTCATGATTGATTATGCATGTTAGAAGGCATCTAAAAAGTTTTAGCATCATATCAGGATTTGATTGAAGAAATTTGTTTGGGGGCATTCCTTATTCGTGCTTGTTAGTGGAAAGAACTCTCTCTCTCCCTTAGATAGATGTTCATCGAAAAGAAATGACTACTTATAATATTTGATGCATTTTTGGGACTGAGTCACAATTCCATTCGTTTCACTTCCATGCACCCCTTTTTGCATAAATAACATCCATAAAATCAAC